>CM044396.1:35202500-35470000 GCA_024322285.1 Musa beccarii | reverse complement strand
TCAGATTTCAAGAGGGCTTTTCTATCATTCATCGTCCATTGTTCAATGGGATGGACCACACCTATTAGAAAACTCGAATAAGAGTTTTCTTAATTTCTTTGAATTTTGATTTATGGAATATAGTTAAAAATGATTTTCAACAACCTTTGAAACTTATGAATGAATGGAATAAAATTGAGAAAAATTCATTTTCTTTAAATGCAAAGGATATGAATGCCTTATTTTATACATTAGATAAAAAAGAATTTAATCGGATTTCGACTTACGAAATAGCTTTTGATATTTGGCACACACTTGAAATCATACACGAAGGTACAAGTAAAGTCAAAGACTCGAAAGTAAACATTTTGATGCATGATTTTGAACTTTTTCGAATGGAACCAAGCGAAACTATTGGTGACATGTATACTCGTTTTACGGATGTCATCAATAGTTTGAAAAGAAATGTTTTTTGAGTTTTGAACTTGTAAAAAAGATTCTAAGATCTCTTCCAAAAAGGTGAGATCCTAAAGTAATCGCAATACAAGAAACAAAAGATTTAAATAATTTTTCTATTAAAGAACTCATTGACTCATTGATGACATATGAAATGAGCTTCTTAGAACATGATGAATATGTGAACCACCTTCCAAAGAACAGGAAGATAGTTGCACTTAGAATGGAAGAAGACTTCTTGAGTGATAACTCAAGTGATAGTAAAGAGGATATTGAACTTTTGACGTTAAAATTTAAAAGGTTTATAAAACAAGAATTAAAGAATGAAAATGAACTTGAAAAGAAGAAGAACCCAAAAGAAGAAAAATAAACTTAAGGACAAATCGAGGATATCCGAAGATGAAGATGCAAACTGCGCTTTGACGGCCTTCCACTACAAGGTAAGCAACTCAATCAAAACCCCTTTGCTTTATGAAATTACTTCATGTTCTTTATGAGATTGCTTAATTTAATTTATAGAAAATATTTCTTAAAATTATCATGCTTCTCTTTCTAGCATTTTTTAAAAAAATAAAAAGTTGATCATGAAAATTATATGTTTTATGATAAAGAAGTATGATGATGATATTAAAGTTTCATGCATTTTATGATTTGAAATTTTGAATGATGTATGCAACATTATGAATGATAATTACATGATTTATGATAATGCATGTACACCTAACACGATCAATTCCATGTATGTTTTCCGTATCGATTTTCGTTTCTAAACATGATGCATATCTATGTATGTTATGAATTTCTTGAAAGTGTTTTGATGATTTGTCAATAGATGCTTATATCATACTTATGATTTAAAATCTTTTATTTTTGATTAATGGGTCTTAATCATTTTTATGATGAAATTTTTAGATGATGTGTCATCTTTTTTTAATATATAATGAAACTTGTGTTTTGGTTTTAAAGTTAACACACATCTTTTAGACAAAAAAGACTTGAGCATGCTTACATATAATCAATTTTGTATATATAATGAAACTTGTGTTTCGGTTTTAAACTTGACACACATCTTTTATACAAAAAGGACTTGAGCATGCTTACATGTAATCAATCTACGTTACTCTTAATAAAATTCTTGAATGAAAGATTTTGATAATAATTTTGGATTTATATGATGATTCATGGCTTTCGAACAAAAAATTTGAATATACCTTTTGAAATCATCCTTGATAATGATGAAATGAAAATATTAAAAGTTTGTTATTATGCTTAATGATTTTATATTATGATAATGCATGAGGATTTGAAATAATGATGACTTGAAATCTCACATTTTGAAATGATATGTTTGTCTTGATGATCTGTATGACGAAATTGGTTTCAAACAAGATGTATCGTTTTGACACAAAAAAATTAATTATCATGATAATTGCATGAATTGAAACATTTAATAACAAAAAATGTACGATCTTTCGTTTGAAGATGCTTTGTGTTATACTTAGACTTGATGGTTTTGACAAAATTTGCTTTTAGGTCTTAAATGTTTATGCTTATTTCTATTTGACATGAAAGGATAAAGGCATGTTTATATGAAATCAATGCATGAATTGAAATCACAAAAAGAGAAATGCGTGTTTCTTGAAAATCTCTCTATCTCTAAAGTTTTTTATTTTTAAATAAGATACAAGTGATGAATTCATACCACTATTGATGAATCTCTTCAACTATAAAATTGATTTTGATGATTTGAATTGAATAAGTTAAAGTAATCGATAATTTTTTATCCCTTGTTTGATACATAATTTCTTGACAATTCAATGTTTCTTCAATGAGCTTGATCATGATTTTAACCTCTTGATATTTGATACTTGAAATGTTTTTTTATACGATCTTGATGAAGTTAAGTGTCTTATGCTTAAATAGATTTTTCTCCTATGGTTCAATACTTCTTTGTATGCATCATGTGATGCAATTTTAATTGATGTGAAAAGTTGTTATAAAAAGAAGAAACTACATCATTGAATTGTACTCCTTCCTTCTTTTTGACAAAAACAAAAAGGGAGATAGTTTGCTAGCTTGCGAATTGCAAATGAAAGCAAATTGCTAGCTCAAACATCGCAAAGAAAGATAAAATTGCTAGCATGCAAAGGAAGCAAAACTAACTAGCTTGCACTTCTCAAATGAGAAGAGAGATCTTGCTATCATGAACATCAAAAAATTGCAAGCTTGCAATCTCAAGAGAAGCAAAGTGCAAACTTGTATATCTCAAGAAGCATGTGATAATTTACAATCTTGCACATCCTTAAAATGATGATTTGATTGAATGTTATAAAATTATTAGCTTGAAAATTAAACATCTAGATTAATAGCTAGTGTATTGTAAAATTTGGACATCCTTAAAACTAGCTATGATTCAACTTCTCCTTTTTGTTGATGACAAAGGGGGAGAAGTATATTGACGATCATGCATTGTATGATGTATTGAATATTTTTATATATTTACATGATATTTTTTATGACATGTTGCATGGATTTTTTGAAATCCAATGTACTATCAATATGACATATTGATAGAGGGAGTTTGTTTAAACTTCAGGAGTTAATGTTAACTCCGTCATCAATTAGTTATCATCATAAAAAATGAGGAGATTGTTGAATCTCAAATTTTGATGATAAAACTAATTGATTATATTTTAGTGATCTAACTATGTTTTGAGTCATGTAGGTCTACTCCCAATCAAGATTAGACAATTGAAGTAGGAAGAATTGATGTTGCGCTAAAGAAAAACATGTCAGAAGATTGGACGTTGAGCCAGAGGTACGGTTGACATATCGATAGAAGGCTTTGGACAAAGAAATCGGGTATCGGGCCAAGAAGAGTGAAGTTGCGCCAAGGAGATCGAGGTTATCTCTACTGATTGGGCAACAAGCTACAAGAGCAAACGATGCACCGAAGAACCGGACGAAGCGTCGATGTACCAACGACATGCTAGATAGCAAAATATTTATTCACTTTATAATAGTTATCTAGATCAAAGTAGGATTAGGCTTAATTGGGTTGGAATTGGGCTAACCCAGTTAGGGGCCAATTGGGACCGTACCCAGACAGGTTTGAACTAGATATAAGGCTCAAACAGTATTACTAAACCTTGTCTAGCGGTGGCATCGCCAGGCTAGGGCGGTGGAACTGCCCAGGGTTCAGTCTCCCAAGTGATCTGGGTAGTGGTACCACCCAGTATTAGTATGCCTAGGCGGTGGTACCACAAACTGGGCGGTGGTACCACAGACTGGGCGATGGCACTACCGAGTACACTTACAAACTAGTGTGCCCAAGCGATGGTACCACCCAATGTTAGGACCCACTAGCAATGGCACCACTAGTACCCGAAAAACCTAGAATGAGATGTATTTTAGTTCTAAGTTTGAATCCATTTAGAGCCTATAAATACTCCTCTTATCCCTGGGTATAATAGACAAGCACACAAATTTTAAAAGTGAGAAAATGCTATAAAAATCTCTTTAGAAATCTCTCCTCTAGACTTCATTTGTTTTCAGCTTAAAGAGAGGTGTGAGTGCTTGTAAGAGGTTGATCTCCTGAACCTGTAAAAAGAGAATTAAGTTATAAGGGAGTTAGTCTTCACTCGTTGAAAGGAAGACTACTAGTGGAAGCCGATGGCCTCAAGCAAAAGAGGAATCAGGAGTGGACGTAGGTCGGATGATTGAACTACTATAAAAATCGATTTACATTTTTATTCTTATAATTTATATTTCTATAAACCATTTTACTTTACTTGCTCTACTTCCTTATCACTTTCTCTAAACGATTTCAAGTTAAACATATTTCTGATACGCTTGCAATCGAAATCGATTTTTTATCGTACGGAGTTTTTCTGAAATCATCGAATTTATCGTATAGAGTTTTTCTAACACATCCAAACCCCCTATATATATATATATATATATATATATATATATATATATATATATATACATGTATATATGCATAGATATATTGATACATATATATATATACATATATATATATATATGCATATATATACATATATATTCATGTATATAAATATATATGTATATATATATACATATATATACATATACATATATATACATATACATATATATATACATATAGATATATATGTATATATATATACACATATATACACATATATATATATATATATACATATACATATATATACATATATATATATATATATATATATACATATATATATATATATATATATATATATATATATATATATATATATATATATATATATATATATATATATATATACATATATATATATATACATATATATATATATATATATATATATATATATATATATATATATATATATACACACACACTCATCTCAGTGTTATTAGCTGTGGTCAAATATTATATCAAACATCTGTCGCCTAATAAATTGCAACCAACAATATCACGTTCGTCAAAGGAATGCTTCTTGACCGAACCTCACCACTTTCCTAAGTAAAAGATTGCTCTGGGAAGGGATTCCAAGCATCACTGCATAATGTAGAAAAATCAGCCCCTGCAACAATGTCCACTCTGCTAAGTTAATGGACCACATACAATCAACAAACCCTAACATAATTTTGAAAACATCCCCAACTAAACAAGCAATCTTCCTTTGAGAACAAGTTTCAACCTACCAAGAAGCTAACGACCAGCCCTGAGCTAAAAGACAGATGTGTCTTACTTGTAGGATCCTAACCTTGTGCTTGCTGTAAAGTACAAACTGTAATCAACGGAAAAATCGAAGCGTAAAGGATTCTTGCATTCTCACCTGTTTCTCAGAGTGGAAACATATTAATTCCATATCAATTTCTATTTGTTAGTGTCAATTTTGGTAGTCAATCCTATATCATGAGATCTATACGATTTAATTTATTTGTTTTGAAACTTATCATGCTTAGGAACTGGATTTTTTGAAATAAATTCTAAGATAGTTATTCATTCAAGTTGACTCATCGAGATGGATCCTTGTGACTCAGGCACCACTTGTAGGACTAGTGGCAAGTCATATCTGATGAGACTCAGATTTCGGATCTATTACTATATTTTAAATGTTCTTATTAATAGTGAGTGGCCGGTGAAATATTACTAGATTAAGAATTTTTGAAAGAATATTATCCATTTAGATCCATTTTGTTGTGGTAGATTTGAGGAACATGTTGTCACGTTTTGGTCAACTGGACTCCACTTGTTGAGTCCGAATTGATTGAAAATATTAATCACATTACCATCACAAAAATAAGACTATCAAATAATTAGAATTATATTACTAGATTGCTGTTTCGTGGCCTGTGCGACTGGTGTTCACATCACAAAAATAGTCTCTCACCAGAGATGATGGACTCTGCCTTTACCTTTCCTATATCTCATGTTATCTTAAGCCTTGTGTTATTTTATACTTTTTATGATTTGCGCATTTTATGTATTATAGTTCCTATTAGAAATGCAATCAAACGTACGATTTGTGATCCAGTAACTCAAGGTTTAATCAGATCAATGTCCGCAGAAAATATCGATACTCTAAATACCTATTAGTCTTTAGGCGACCGTCACACAAAAGATTATTCTACGATGGAGGATGGAAGAGGTCGGATGGAGTTCTACGCATCCATGCATGCTTCTAATTAAGCAGTGGCCGGTGGAACTGCCAGTTGATCCACCGTAGCAGCGGCAGCGGCCGCAGATGGTCTTGTCTCCCTAGTTTGGTGGGGCAAAAGGCTCGAGATGTAGTCACTGAAGCAGTCATCAAGTGTCCGGAATGCCATGTCCGGGTAGAGGCAGCTGACCTCCACATCCTTCACCCCGTCCACCGAGTAATTGGATTGGCATCCAAGGATGAAGATGTCATGAGTCAAGGCAGCAACAATGCTGGTTGGAATCTCATTCTCTGCACCAACCCAACAGGAAAAATAAGAGCTTCCATCGTAAACGAACAATCATACAATTTATTATATACATAGAAAGAGAGAGAGAGAGAGAGAGAGAGAGAAGAGTAGTGCTTTTCTCAAAAAGTTTCACTGATTTATTAGTGACACAGCGTACGAAGTCACTACAATACTTTTAGGTGTAGATAACGGTTTACAACTGTAGTAATAATATCTGTACCTGTGGTTAATAATTGTCGTGATCGGTGTCGTAGGATATACTAACATTGTTCATTAACCATACTAGTATATGAAATTTTTCTTCCAAAAAAGTTGTAGCTACAGTTATAGAAAACTACAGTTCCTTATGTGTCAATAGATATTAATATCATTGAGAATCCTATGCATTGGATTTCATTCTATTTTTGCTAGTGTTGGAAATTTCATTATATATAAACGAATGAAAAAAAGCTGAGATCTACGAAGAAGCTTTGGTCGATACAAATATTTTTGCCTATATAAAATTAACTTTTCATGGTTGGAATGCAGAGGGATGTTTATGGTGTCCGATGATTCAAGTAGCAACCATTAATACTTTCTTCATGTCGAATCATGTGCATGAATCTATTTCCTGACCTGAAATACCATGTAAGAATTTTTATTTTGAGATCATTAGTGATTAAGAAATTTTCATTTAAACATAGTTATTATTTATCCAAAACGCTTAAATTTTTTTTTTTTTATGATAGTGGTCATCCGATCAATTTATCATGGTATATAAATATTTTGATCCAATGACCATTTATTCCAAACACTAACATTCTCCATCAAGTGAAAGTGAGAAGTATGCTTAGCATAAGCCAACATGGGAATAATAATGTACCACCGGATCAGTCGAACATCAGATGAATTATAATGATTTTAATTGGGTGATATCTTATACGGAAAGCCTCATTCTTTATCACGATACTTTCAAGTCCCATATTTCTCCTTTTTCTTTTTTTTTCCTCATTTGGACTTGTAACATACGCTTGGGTTCAAGTTTATATGTCAAACTTAATCCGACTTATTCAGAGAGTGATGTATGTGTTTTGAGTGTAGATCGAGTTCTTTTTTGTTAGCTTAAACATTTTAAGATTAGTGATGATCCAATTCAAAATCTTTATTCAGTTAGTAGGAACTCAAAAGCATGATCCAAGGTTCCAACCTTTAGCAATGGCGAGCAGGTCCTCCTCAGTGAAGCTGACTCTTGGTAGTGTCCTTCCGATCTTGCGCTCCCACAGGGAAGCCATCTCGTTCATGCTAATAAAATTGCAACTCGGGCGGAAGTGAACAGCTCTATTCACGGTGCGACTGTCGAAGGCTGATCTCATCGTAAATTTCCCAATGTCATTTCCCGCAACAAAGAAGGCTACAACACAACCAACACGACATCAAGCATCCATCAACACCTTACACTTCAATGTAACAGTAACAATAGTTTATCAAGATTTTTTATTCGTTGGTCAATGTGATATTTGTCTTCTGCAGCGTCATCAACATGAAAAAATAATAATAATCAAAGAAACACACAAACGAGCTTCTAGACCTTGGGATTAAGATATAAATCTTAATATTTTAAATTTCTGTATGTATATATATTACATAATTAGTTTTTATTCTTTAAATATTATTGATTGATCCACTACTAAAAATTCAGTGATCCAAGGGTTGGTTATATAAATTGTATATGTACGTTCCTTTATCTAGATTTAGAAGGACGTCATCTTATTATTAGTATGTTATTCGGTACTTGAAATATCTCAAGAATGCTTTGGCAGTAACTATTTATCTATCCTGAAGTCGCAGTTTGATGTTCACGCTGTCTAATTATTCATGCATGCTTGCATGCATGTCGGCAGTGAGATTTACCTCTGACGCTGCCGTCCCCGTAGATGACGAAGCGGTCCAGCGGCGGCGCCGCCTTGGACGGGTGTTTATTGTCGTGGTAGGGCCAGCCGGCAATGGAGTTGCAGCATATGTAGGTGTAGGGAACGCCGGCGGCCTCGACGGCTCGCCGAACCCTTCTCTTTCTGTTGTAGAGGCTCAGTGCCGGCTCCACCGGGTTCGCCTTGTCGATGTCGTGCCCGAACTCCGACGGCAGGAACCGCTGCCCCACCAGCGCAAGGCAAAGCTATCACCCATGCATGACGCCCTTGTCCATGCAAAACAGTAGCAGCAGTACTCGTTGTGTAACACGTACTTTGACGGTGCCCGCAGCTAGGATGGCGTCGAGCAAGCAGAGCTGATCCAGAATGGTCTCGCCGCCAACCGCGGATATAACAACATGGATGTTGTTCTCTCTCAAAGTCTTCTCCATGAAGTCTTTATCGTTCACGGAACCCTGAAACACATCGGAAGTCCTCCTCCTCCTCCTCATCGTCATCATCATTATTGAGGTTAACATACACGATAAACGAGATGAGAGCTCATGCATTATTACCTCCAAAATAATGGCTCCTTTCTCGCGGAGGGCTGCGGCGGTGGCAGCCCGAGAGGGACAAACGAGGGGACCAAAGGTGCGGACGAGGACGTAGAGGGCGTGGCCAAGGGCCAGGCCAGCCTCAGTGACGAAGCGGCCGATGTAGCCGGTGCCACCCACGACGAGGGTGGCTCCCGTGGTCGGCGCGAGCTCATGACCAGCGGCGGTGGAAGCCATGGCGGGGAGAATATGCTGAAAGAATTAGAGAGTGGGAAAACGTGAAGTGGGCGAAGCGGCCGCCCAGACTGATCATATAAAGAAAGTCACATGCACAAGGGGAGACGTACAGGATCCATCCCTCCGACGGTCGTGATTGCACCTAACCGTCAAGGATCGCCTATCTGGCACTTTGCTCTGCATTACCTCGTATATTACAGCCTTCACCATGTGATGGATGTTGAACGGTCGATGTTCGTACTTATGCAGTATCTGCCAAACAGTAAATTTCCAGGAAGAGGGAGTGTTACAACCCGTGTCGAGGCTACCAGTGATGCGAAAAACGCCTTCATGCACACGGTTTATACCGCGATTGATTGACCGGTCATCCAGATGTTATCATATCATTATTGCTATTGACTAATAGACTTTTCCAACCAGGAAAAGCAGATGGTGCGCGAGCAACGAGGAGCGGTGCCGGGGAACGACAGGTAGGATACGACGCCGGTTGTGGATCCCATTCATAATTGCCACATGGTAGGACAAGATTGCATCCAAATATCCATGGGGCCGGGAATAAGGCATCGTACGTGGAAAGAGACGATGGCAACTGCCAATATGTCGCACGTTTTGCCACTTATATTACCATTGACCATGATAAGATACTACACTAAGTCAACGAGTGTTTCCTCTCTTTTTTTTTTTTCTTCCAATCTCAATCTGTTGTATCCCATTGCTGCTTCTGGATCACCTGGAAGAAGAAGAAGCTGCTGTTGTATCCCATTGCTGCTTCAGGATCACCTGGAAGAAGAAGAAGCTGCTGTTGTATCCCATTGCTGCTTCAGGATCACCTGGAAGAAGATGAAGAGAATGGAGCTCTCCCGTGACGGGGAACTGTTGCAGGTCTTTGGGAAGAACGTTAGGTAGGGCTTAGACGTCTCCATCAGCTTTAGTCACACCATGACTAATACAGTTCCCCAAGTACTCCCAGAAGAATGGGAAAAGACGAAAGAGGTTAGCCAGTCGATCATCTTTCCGAAGCATTTCATTTATGATAGAAAAAGTGTTATATTATATAATTTTATTTAATTAGATTTTTTTAAAAAAATTTAGATATCATATTCTGTTTTAAATTTTTTTGATATTTTATGAATTATTCAGCTTGTGAACCTTATGTTATTTTTAATTTTTGACTAATTTTTTCTTATTTTTATAGAAATATCATAGATTCATATAAAATGTTTTGGCATTTAAGTTTCTAAATTGGTCCACCTCATAAAATTTTGGGTTAGGAAAAATATTTTCTAATATGTGATGTATTTTTATCCAAAATTTAAAAACAATATATTGAATAGAAGGATTGGTCTAAATGGTTTTAATTTTTTAGAAAATGTTTGCATTGAACCTGAGTGGACATATGCCGCTAGTTTTCTTTTTTAAAGAATTTATTCTATATTTGTAAGAAATATTTAACTTGTGAACCATGTGTTTTTTTTTCAATTTTTATCAACTTTTTTTTATTTTGACATGAATATCATGGATCCATAGAATGTGTTTCAACATTTGAGCTTTTAAATTGATCTAAAACACTTGATTAAAACTTGGGCCAAAGAATATATTTTCTAATATGAGACGCACTATTTTTGCCCAAAATCCAAAAATGATGCAAAGGACTTGTCTTATAGACTTAAAAATTTTAATAATATCTTAAATTAGATTTAGATGAACATTTATTATTGAATTTTATTTTAGGATTTTTTTATCTTTTTGTAAATTATTCATTTTTAGAACTATGTTTTTTTATTTTATTTTTGACCTTTTTTTTAGTTTTCATATAAATATCTTAGATCCATATAATATTTTTTGATATTTGAGCTTTTATATTAGTCCAAAATAATTGGTTAGAGAATATTTATATATGATGCACTATTTTTATCCAAAACCTAATATTTTTAGAAAAGGTTTGCATTGGACTAGACATATGTTATTAGTTTTCTATTTTAAAAAATTATTTACATTTTATAAATTATTAAACTCACGAACTGTGTGCCATTTTTTTTACTTAACTTTTTTCACTCCACAAAAATATCATGGATCAATATAATATTTTTGGATATTTGAGCTTTTAAATTAGTCCACAACATGTGATAAAAATTTAGGTTAGACAAAATAATTCCTAATATGTGATACATTATTTTTACCCCAAATATACAATAATGCAACGCATAGTAAGACTAGTCTAAATGGTCTAAAATTATTGCATTAGACACATATGGACATATGCCATTGGTTTTTATTTTTAAAAAATATTTGATATTTTTTATGAATTATCTAATTTATGAATTATATGTTATTTTTTTTATTTTTTGTAAATATTTTTATTTTTAGAAAAATATCATGGATCCATGCAATGTTTTATTTACATTCAATCTTCTAAATTGCTCTAAAACATAATAAAAATTTGAGCAAAAGAAAATATTTTCTAATATATAATGCATTATTTTTACTCAAAATTTTAAATTTTAATAATAAAATCAATTGATGAGTTTATGATTTAATCAGTATATGAGAAAAGTGATACAGGACTAACTTCGATCATAGAAAGACGAAACGATTGAAGTAGGTGAATTAGACGTTGGGTTGGAGTGGATTATGTTAGAGATCAGGCATCAGGCTAGAAGAATTGGACATTGCGCTAAGAAGATCAGATATTGCAAGAGGTTAATATGCCGATAGATTAGGCAATATGCTAAAGAAAAGGATAATGCGCCAAGAGTTCGATCGAACCAGTGACATACCGGACAACATAGGATTTATGTTTGCAATTGTTTGTATCTTAATCAAAGTAGATTAAGTGACTAATTGAGTTGGTTTTGAGTGTAATCTGACCAACTCAATTAGGAGCCCTTTAGGCCTGAATCAAGACTGAATTGAGTCTATTGAAAGGTCAATTCAATAACCAGAAGTTAGGTCAGGTGGTGGCACTACCAAACTAGGCGGTAGAACTGCCCGTGAGCTGGAAAGTATGGAATATACTTTTCCAGAAAACTCGACGGTAGTATCACCCAAGCATAGTCTTATAGGCTGTATCAAGCGGTGGTACCGCTAGAGCTCGATCTCCTAGGTTTTGTCATGTGGTGGTACCGTCCAATACTAGAAATAGTACCGCTAATGCCTCAAAAACCTAGGGATGAGACTTTTAGCTCTATTTTTAAAGTCATTTAGGGCCTATAAATACTCCACTCATCTATGTTGGGTTCATAGCAAGAGAATAGTGAATAAAAAGGTTTATGATTCAAAGTTGTAAACTATTTATGAGTGTTGAGTGTTTCCCTTCTTTTTAAAGTTTAGAGTTCATTCTGAGGGAGGTGTGAGACTTGTAAAGATTCTCTCTTAAACCTGTGAAAAGGAGAAAGAGTTATAAAAATGGTAGTTGATCTTTGTCCATTAAAATAAGATCATTAGTGAAAGTCGATGGCCTCGACGGAGGAGGAATCGAGAGTGGACATAGGTCACGATGACCGAACCATTATAAATCTGGTGTGTATTTCCTTTATGCTTTTTATTTTTATTGTTTACCAATTTAGTTATTCACTGCTATTACTCATATCCTAAGTTTAACATATTTCTGATACATGTTTAGTCAAATAATTTTTTTGAATTATTTTAATTTTTTGAAAACACTAATTCACCCTCTCTCTTAATGCCAGTACGATCCTAATAATTAGTATTAGAGCCAAGTTTTCTTAATTGGTTTAACACCAAAGGGAGATTAAATAACATTTCTTAGTAATCAAGAGGATCACTTTATCACTTATCCTCCTTGCTAATCATAAGTACCCTACAAGCCAATCATGTGAGTGATGGCACGTATGACTTGACATGCACTCTTTTTGCTTATTATTATTTGGTATTTTATCACTTTATCTTGCGTGTTGCATATATTGTGATATCCATGGATCTATGCAATGGGAGTCAAATCGTGATGAGATCACGATAATGAGACTAATTCACCTTTAAACATAAATCCTAAATAATCCTGATCATAGGTTACTCGAGAAGGACATCGAGATAACCGGACAGACAAATGTGCTGTATTCCCGTCTATATGATGGAGGAGCTGGTCTTATAGTTGCTTGTGTGGGGACACTAAGGATACACTATAGGTGCTCATTAGAGAATGAGTTCACTGATTGATCTGCCCACGGAATGCTAGATGGTTGATGATACCTTATTGTCAGACAAAGATTCTGTAGTCTTAGTAGTATATCTAGTCCTTAGACTTGAGACACCAAGGATGTCTTATATGAGTGCTACACTATTTAATACCGGACTTGTAAGTTTGGAAGCTCCAGATCTAGTACAATCGGTCATTGAGAGTGGTAGTCAATCTTACGAGGGGTATTGAGTATCGATAGAGGATCATCCACTCTCAGTATCATGAGAGAAATATCCCATATATTCTTGCTCAAACAAATCCTTGGCCAAGGTTGTTCTGATTGAGAGAGAAAAAGTTCTCTAAGAGAATCCGATTTGAACGAGACTTGAGGAGAGACCGTATGGGCCTAACAGCACCATGCCCGGTATAGGATCTATAGGATATTAGATAGATAAGAAACTATATATATAGTAACTAATGATAGATAGATCCAAAGAATTAGATTCCCTTGTATCGTTTGGGGACTACAACGTAGTGGCCTAGTACGTCCACGGTCGTTGAGTTGAGTGAATTATTATGGAGATAATAATTCACTGAACTAGAAGAAGTTCTGACAAGTATAACTCATGGCCAACTCGATATTGGGCATAGAAGATCACATACATATGTTAGGTGTTGCGACGAGTAGAGGTTCGAATATAAGATATCAATTAGAGTCCCTATCTTATTGGATATTCGTTAAGCCTCTGAATTATTGGATCTTATAGATGAGATCCAATAAGAGCTAATAAGAGATTATTGGGTAGAGACCCACTAATCTAAGAGGCTTGGGTAATTGGATGGAGATCCAATACCCAACAGGGTAAGATCCATTATGGTTAAGTTGACATGGGACCTCTATAAATACGAGGGAACCAAAGGCCTATAGGCAATATGCTAAAGAAAAGGATAATGCGCCGAGAGTTCGATCGAACCAATGACATACCGGACAACATAGGATTTATGTTTGTAATCGTTTGTATCTTAATCAAAGTAGATTAAGTGACTAATTGAGTTGGTTTTGAGTTAATCCGGCCAACTCAATCAGGAGCCCTTTAGGCCTGAATCAAGACTAAATTGAGTCTATTGGAAGGTCAATTCAATAACCAGAAGTTAGGTTAGGTGGTGGCACTACCAAACTAGGCGATGGAACTGCTTATGAGATAGAAAGTATGGAATATACTTTTCCAGAAAACTCAACGGTAGTATCACCCAAGCATAGTCTTATAGACTATGTCAAGCGATGGTACCGCCAGAGCTCGATCTCCTAGGTTTTGTCATATGGTGGTACCACCTAATACTGGCAATAGTACCGCTAGTACCTCAAAAACTTAGGGATGAGACTTTTTGGCTCTATTTTTAAAGTCATTTAGGGCCTATAAATACCCCACTCATCCCTGTTGGGTTCATAGCAAGAGAATAGTGAACGAAAAGGCTTGTGATTCAAAGTTGTAAACTATTTATAAGTGTTGAGTGTTTCCCTTCTTTTTAAAGCTTAGAGTTCATTCTGAGGGAGATGTGAGACTTATAAAGATTCTCTCTTAAACCTGTGAAAATGAGAAAGAGTTATAAAAATGGTAGTTGATCTTTGCCCATTAAAATAAGATCATTAGTGGAAACCAGTAGCCTCGACGGAGGAGGAATCAAGAGTGGACATAGGTCACGATGACCGAACCATTATAAATTCGGTGTATATTTCCTTTATGCTTTTTATTTTTATTGTTTACCGATTTAGTTATTCACTATTATTATATTCCAAGTTTAACATATTTTTGATACATGTTTAATCAAATAAATTTTTTAAATTATTTTAATTTTTTGAAAACACTAATTCACCCCCTCTCTTAATGCCACTATGATCCTAATAGTTAGTATTAGAGCTAAGTTCTCTCAATTGGTTTAACACCCAAGGGAGATTAAATAACATTTCTTGGTAATCAAGAGGATCACTTTATCACTTATCCTCCTTGCTAGTCATAAGTACTCTACAAACTAATCATGTGAGTGATGGCACATATGACTTGACATGCACTCTTTTTGCTTATTATTATTTAGTATTTTATCACTTTATTTTGCCTATTGCATATATTGTGATGCCCATGGATCTATGCAATGGGAGTCGAATCGTGATGAGATAATGATAATGAGACTAATTCACTTTTAAACACAGATCCTAAATAATCATGGTCATAGGTTACTCGAGAAGGACATCGAGATAACCGGACAGACTGATGTGTTGTATTCTCGTCTATATGATAGAGGAGCTAGTCTCATAGTTGCTCGTGTGGGGACACTAAGGATAAAGTACATGTACTCATCGGAGAATGAGTTCACTAATTGATCTGCCCACGGAATGCTAGATGATTAATGATATCTTATTGTTAGACAACGATTCTGTAGTCTTAGTAGTATATCTAGTCCTTAGACTTCATATACCAAAAATGTCTTGTACGAGTGCTCCACTATTTAATACCGGACTTATAAGTTTGGAAGCTCCAGATCTAGTACAGTCGGTCATTGAGAGTGGTAGTCAATCTTACGAGGGGTATTGAGTGTCAATAGAGGATCATCCGTTCTCAGTATCATGAGAGGAATATCCCATATATTCTTACTCAAACAAATCCTTGGCCATGGTTGTTCGGATTGAGAGAGAAAAAGTTCTCTGAGAGAATTTGATTTGAACGAGACTTGAGGAGAGATTGTATGGGCCTAACAGCACCATGCCCGGTATAGGATCTCTGGGATATTAGATGGATAAGATACTATATATATATAGTAACTAAGGATAGATAGATCCAAAGAATTAGATTCCTTTGTATCGTTTGGGGACTACAGCGTAGTGGCCTAATACGTCTACAGTCGGTGAGTTAAATGAATTATTATGGAGATAATAATTCACTGAACTAGAAGAAGTTCTGACAAGTATAACTCATGACCAACTCGATATTGGGCCTAGAGGATCACATACATATGGTAGGTGTTACGATGAGTAGAGGTTCAGATATAAGATATCAACTAGGGCAAAAGATCTATTAGGATTTTCAAGGGGCCTCTATAAATAGGAGGGAACCAAAGCTCTATAGGCTGAGGGTTTCTTTTGGTAGCCACATCCTGTTCTCCTCTCCCCAGAGAGAGAGATGCATTGTCGCAATCCCTGCCGTGTGGATATCGCTAGAGAGGAGGACGCTTGACTTCCTTCATCCTCTCCCACAGATCTACAAGAATTCAGGGATATACGATCTCCCTAAGTATCTTCTTTTACACGTGCAGTTTTGCGAATTTGTTTTTGATGCACCGATCTTCGTATGATGATGGAAACTTTCTACGGGAAATCTGGGGTTTCGTTTTCTGTTCTTCCGCTGTGCATGTGATGTCGCTCCCCTGAATGATTTCCCAATAGTGGTATCAGAGCCAGGTTTGGAACATCGGAAAGCAGTAAAAAGTATCCTTGAGTACTTGAGAAGGACTAAGAATCTTTTATTGGTATATGGAGGGAGTAGCCTCAGGGTTGAGGGCTACACGGACTCGAGCTTCCAGTTTGATGTCGATGATAGCAAGTCTAATTCAGGGTATGTGTTCACCCTGAATGGAGGAGCAGTATGTTGGAAGAGTTCCAAGCAAGACACTACTGCTGACTTGACAATAGAGGCGGAATACATTGCTGTGGCAGAGGCAGCAAAGGAGGGAGTTTGGATGAAGAAGTTTATCACAGATTTAGGAGTTATCCCGAGCAGCGAGGAGCTGATTCCTTTATATTATGACAAATACGAGACGATTACTCAAATAAGGGAACCCGGGTCTCATCAGAAGTGTTCTGAGGAGGTTCCAACTTATTAGAGAGATCGTGACCCGAAGAGATGTAGTAGTGGAAAGAGTTCCATCCGAAGATAACATTATAGATCCACTGACCAGGCTATTGTCTCAAATTATCTTTGAGCATCACAGAGGTCTGATAGGGATCAGACACGTAGGTGATTGGCTTTAGGTCAAGTGGGAGATTGCTAGTCATATGTGCCCTGCAAGCCAATCACATGAGTGATGGCACTTGTGACTTGATATGCACTTTTTCTCTTTGTAGACGTTTTATCACTTTATTTTGCATATTGCATATATTGTGATTTCCTTGGATCTGTGCAATAGGAATCAGATCATGATGAGATCACGATAATGAGACCGATTCACCTTTAAACACAGACCCTAAATTATCCTGGTCATATGTTACTCGAGAAGGACATCGAGATAACTGGATACACTAGTGTGCTGTATACTCGTTCATATGATGGAGGTAGCTGGTCTCATAGCTACTCGTGTGGGGACACTAAGGGTACAGTGCAGGTGCTCATTGGAGAATGAGTTCACTGATTGATCTGCCTACGTAATGCTGGATGGTTATTGATACCTCACGTCAGACAGCGATTCCGTAGTCCCAATAGTGTATCTGGTCCTTAGACATGAGACACCAAGGATGTCCTATATGAGTACTCCACTCTTTGATACCGGACTTATAGGTTTGGAAAGTTTCAAATCTAGTACAGCCGGTCATTGGGAGTGGTAGCTAACCTTACAAGGGCTATTGAGTGTCAATAGAGGATCATCTGCTCTCGGTATCATAAGAGGAATATCTCATATGTTCTTGCTCGAACAAATCCTTAGCCAAGGTTATTCGGATTGAGAGAGAAAGAGTTCTCTGGGAGAATCCGACAAGAGCAAGACTCGAAGAGAGACCGTATTGGCCTACAACACCATGCCCGATATAGGGTCTCTGAGATATTGGATGGATGAAGGACTATAGATACATGGTAACTAAGGATAGATAGGTCTAAAGGATTGGATTCCCCCGTATCGCCTAGGGGCCGCGGCGTAGTGGCCTGGTACGTCCGTAGTCGATGAGTTGGGTGAATTATTATAGAGATAATAATTCACTAAGTTAGAAGGAGTTCTGACAAGTATGACTTACGGCCAGCTCGATATTGGGCCTAGAGGGTCACACACATATGGTAGGTGTTACGACAAGTAGATGTTCGGATATGAGATATCCGCTAAACCCCTTATCTTATTGGATATCCATTAAGCCCCTGAATTATTGGATCCTGAGATGAGATCCAATAATTGCTAATAAGAGATTATTGGGTAGAAACCCACTAATCCAAGAGGCTTGAGCAATTGGATGGAGATCAAATACCTAATAAGGCAAAAGATCCATTAGGGTTTTCAAATGGCCTCTATAAATATGAGGGAACCAAAGCTCTATAGGCTGAGAGTTTCTTTTGGTAGCCACCTCCTGTTCTCCTCTCCCTAGAGAGAGAGGTGCATCGTCGCAATCCCTACCGTATGGATTTCGCTAGAGTGGAGGATGCTTGACCTCCTTCATCTTTTCCCACAGATCTATAGGAATTCAGGGATATACGATCTCTCTAGGTATCTTCTTTTACACGTCTAGTTTTACGGATTTGTTTTTGACGTACCGATCTTCTCTCGACGATGGAAACTTTCTACGGGAAATCTGGGGTTTTGTTTTCTCTTCTTCCGCTCATGTGATGTCGCTCTCTTGAATGATTTCCCAACAGTGGTATTAGAGCCAGGTTTGGAACACTAGAAAGTCATAAAAAGTATCCTTAAGTACTTGAGAAGGACTAAGGATCTTTTACTGGTATATGGAGGTAGTTGCCTCAGGGTTGAGGGCTACACGGACTCGAGCTTCCAGTCCAATGTCGATGATAGCAAGTCTAATTCAGGGTATGTGTTCACCCTGAATGGAGGAGCAGTATGCTAGAAGAGTTCCAAGCAAGACACTACTGTTGACTCGACAACAGAGGCGGAATACATTGCTGTGGCAGAGGCAGCAAAGGAGGGAGTTTGGATGAAGAAGTTCATCACAGATCTAGGAATCATCTCGAGCAATGAGGAGCTGATTCCTTTATATTACGATAAATACGGGACGATTACTCAAATAAGGGAACCCGGGTCTCATCAGAAGTGTTCTGAGGAGGATCCAACTTATTAGAGAGATCGTGACCCGAAGAGATGTAGTAGTGGAAAGAGTTCCATCCGAAGATAACATTGCAGATCCACTGACCAAGCTATTGTCTCAAATTATCTTTGAGCATCATAAAGGTCTGATAGGGATCAGACACGTAGGTGATTGGCTTTAGGTCAAGTGGGAGATTGCTAGTCATATATGTCCTGCAAGCCAATCACATGAGTGATGGCACTTGTGACTTGATATGCACTTTTTCTCTTTGCTTATTTTTAGGCGTTTTATCACTTTATCTTGTGTGTTGCATATATTATGATGTCCTTGGATCTGTACAATGTGAATTAGATCATGATGAGATAATGATAATAAGACCGATTCACCTTTAAACTCAGACCCTAAATTATCCTAGTCATAGGTTACTCGAGAAGGACCTCGAGATAACCGGATAGACTGATGTGCTGTATACCCATTCATATGATGGAGGTAGCTGTTCTCATAGTTACTCGTGTGGGGACACTAAGGGTACAGTGCAGGTGCTCAATGAAGAATGAGTTCACTGATTGATCTGCCTACGGAATGTTGGATGGTTATTGATACCTCACGTCAGACAGCGATTCCGTAGTCCCAGTAGTGTATCTGGTCCTTAGACTTGAGACACCAAGGATGTCCTGTATGAGTACTCCACTCTTTGATACCGAACTTATAGGTTTGGAAAGTTCCAGATCTAGTATAACCGGACTTTGAGAGCGGTAGCCAACCTTATGAGGGCTATTTAGTGTCAATAGAGGATCATCCGCTCTCGGTATCACGAGAGGAATATCTCATGTATTCTTGCTCGAACAAATCCTTGGCAAAGGTTATTCGGATTGAGAGAGAAATAGTTCTCTGGGAGAATGTGACAAGAGCAAGACTCAAGGAGAGACCGTATAGGCCTGACAGCACCATGCTCGGTATAGGGTGTCTGAGATATTGGGTGGATGAGGGACTATAGATACATAGTAACTGAGGATAGATAGGTCCAAAGGATTGGATTCTCCTGTATCGCCTAGGGGTCGTAGCGTAGTGGCCTGGTACGTTCGCAGTCAATGAGTTGGGTGAATTATTATAGAGATAATAATTCACTAAGTTAGAAGGAGTTCTGACAAGTATGAATCACGGCCAGCTCGATATTGGGCCTAGAGGGTCCTACACATATGGTAGGTGTTGCGACGAGTAAAGGTTCGGATATGAGATATCTGCTGAACCCCCTATCTTATTGGATATCCATTAAGCCCCTGAATTATTGGATCCTTAGATGAGATCTAACAATTGCTACTAAGAGATTATTGGATAGAAACCTACTAATCCAAGAGGCTTGAGTAATTGGATCGAGATCCAATATCCAATAGGGCAAAAGATACATTAGGGTTTTCAAAGGGCATCTATAAATAGGAGGGAACCAAAGCTCTATAGGTTGAGGGTTTTTTTGGTAGCCACCTCCTGTTCTCCTCTCCCAAGAGAGAGAGGTGCATCATCGCAATCCTTGCCGTATGGATACCATTAGAGAGGAGGACGCTTGACCTCCTTCATCCTCTCCTACAAATCTACAGGAATTCAAGGATATATGATCTCCCTAGGTATCTTCTTTTACACGTGTAATTTTGTGAATTTATTTTTGATGCACCGATCTTCACACGACGACGGAAACTTTCTACGGGAAATCTAGGGTTTTATTTTCTGTTCTTTCGCTACGTATGTGATGTCGTTCCCCCGAATGATTTCCCAATAGTGGTATTAGAGCCAGGTTTGGAACACTGGAAAGTAGTAAAAAGAATCCTTAAGTACTTGAGAAAGACTAAGGATCTTTTACTGGTATATGGAGGTAGTAGCCTCAGAGTTGAGGGCTACACGGACTCGAGCTTCCAGTCCGATGTCGATGATAGCAAGTCTAATTCAGGGTACGTGTTCACCCCGAATGGAGGAACAGTATGCTGGAAGAGTTCCAAGCAAGACACTACTACTGACTCGACAACAGAGGCGGAATACATTGTTGTAGCAGAGGCAACAAAGGAGGGAGTTTGGATGAAGAAGTTCATCGCAGATCTAGGAGTCATCCTGAGCAGCGAGGAGCTGATTCCTTTATATTGCGATAAATACGGGACGATTACTCAAATAAGAGAATCTAGGTCTCATCAGAAGTGTTCTGAGGAGGTTCCAACTTATTAGAGAGATCATGACCCGAAGAGATGTTATAGTAGAAAGAGTTCCATCTGAAGATAATATTGCAAATCCATTGACCAAGCTATTATCTCAAATTAACTTTGAGCGTCACATAGGTTTGATTAGGATCAGACATGTAGGTGATTGGCATTAGGTCAAGTGGGAGATTGCTAGTCATATGTGCCCTGCAAGCCAATCACATGAGTGATGGCACTTGTGACTTGATATGCACTTTTCCTCTTTGCTTATTATTAGGAATTTTATCAATTTATCTTGCGTGTTGCATATATTATGATGTCCTTGGATCTGTACAATGGGAATCAAATCGTAATGAGATCATGATAATGAGACCGATTCACCTTTAAACACAGATCCTAAATTATCCTGGTCATAGGTTACTCGAGAAGGAAATCGAGATAACCGGATAGACTGATGTATTGTATACCCGTTCATATGATGGAGGTAGCTGTTCTTATAGTTACTCATGTGGGGACACTAAGGATACAGTGCAGGTGCTCATTGAAGAATGAGTTCACTGATTGATCTGCCTACGGAATGTTAGATGGTTATTGATACCTCACGTCAGACAGCGATTCCGTAGTCCCAGTAGTGTATCTGGTCCTTAGACTTGAGACACCAAGGATGTCCTATATAAGTACTCCACTCTTTGATCCCGGACTTATAGGTTTGGAAAGTCCCAAATGTAGTACATCCGGTCATTGGGAGCGGTAGCCAACCTTACGAGGGCTATTGAGTGTCAATAGAGGATCATCCGCTCTTGGTATCGTGAGAGGAATATCTCATGTGTTCTTGTTCGAACAAATCCTTAGCCAAGGTTATTCGGATTGAGAAAGAAATAGTTCTCCAGGAGAATCCGACAAGAGCAAGACTCGAGGAGAGACCGTATGGGCCTGATAGCACCATGCCCGGTATAGGGTCTCTGAGATATTGGATAGATGAGGGACTATAGATACATGGTAACTAAGGATAGATAGGTCCAAAGGATTGGATTCCCCTGTATTGTCCTGGGGCAGATACGTAGTGGCCTCGATCGTTCATATCGATGAGTTGGGTAAATTATTATAGAGATAATAATTCACTAAGTCAGAAAGAGTTTTGACAAGTATGACTCACGGCCAGCTCGATATTGGGCCTAGAGGGTCCTACACATATGGTAGGTGTTGCAACAAGTAGAGGTTCGGATATGAGATATCTGCTGAACCCCCTATCTTATTGGATATCCATTAAGCCCCTGAATTATTGGATCCTTAGATGAGATCCAACAATTGCTACTAAGAGATTATTGGGTAGAAACCCACTAATCTAAGAAGCTTGAGTAATTGGATGGAGATCCAATACCCAATAGGGCAAAAGATCCATTAGGGTTTTCAAAAGGCCTCTATAAATAGGAAAGAACCAAAGCTCTATAGGCTGAGGGTTTTTTTGGTAGCCACCTCCTGTTCTCCTCTCCCTAGAGAGAGAGGTGCGTCGTCGCAATCCCTGCCGTGTGGATACCGATAGGGAGGAGGACGCTTGACCTCCTTCATCCTCGCCCACAGATTTACAGGAATTCAAGAATATACGATCTCCCTAGGTATTTTCTTTTACACATGTAATTTTGCTGATTTGTTTTTGATGCACCGATCTTCGTACGACTACGGAAACTTTCTATGGGAAATCTGGGGTTTTGTTTTCTATTCTTCCGCTGTGCATTTGATGTCGTTCCCCTGAATGATTTTCTAACAGTGGTATCAAAGCCAGGTTTGGAACACTAGAAAGTAGTGAAAAGTATCCTTAAGTACTTGAGAAAGTCTAAGGATCTTTTACTGGTATATGGAGGTAGTAGCCTTAGGGTTGAGGGCTACACGGACTCGAGCTTCCAATCTGATGTCGATGATAGCAAGTCTAATTCAGGGTATGTATTCACCCTGAATAGAGGAGCAGTATGCTGGAAGAGTTCCAAGCAAGACACTACTGCTGACTCAACAACAGAGGCGGAATATATTACTATGGTAGAAGCAGCAAAGGAGGGAGTTTGGATGAAGAAGTTCATCACAGATCTAGGAGTCATCCTGAGCAGCGAGGAGCTGATTCTTTTATATTGCGACAAATACGGGATGATTACTCAAATAAGGGAACTCAAGTCTTATCAGAAGTGTTTTGAGGAGGTTCCAACTTATTAGAGTGATCGTGACCTGAAGAGATGTAGTAGTGGAAAGAGTTCCATCCGAAGATAACATTGCAGATCCACTGACCAAGCTATTGTCTCAAATTATCTTTGAGTGTCACAAAGGTCTGATAGGGATCAGACACGTAGGTGATTGGCTTTAGGTCAAGTGGGAGATTGCTAGTCATATGTGCCCTGCAAGCCAATCACATAAGTGATGGCACTTGTGACTTGATATGCACTTTTTCTCTTTGCTTATTATTAGGTGTTTTATCACTTTATCTTGTGTGTTGCATATATTGTGATGTCCTTGGATCTGTGTAATGGGAATCAGATCATGATGATATCACGATAATGAGACTGATTTACTTTTAAACACAGAACCTAAATTATCCTGGTCATAGGTTACTCGAGAAGGACCTCGAGATAACCGGATAGACTGATGTGCTATATACCTGTTCATATGATGGAGGTAGCTTGTCTTATAGCTACTCATGTGGGGACACTAAGGATACTGTGCAGGTGCTCATTGAAGAATGAGTTCACTGATTGATCCGCCTACGGAATGTTAGATAGTTATTGATACCTCACATCAGACAGCAATTCCGTAGTCCCAGCAGTGTATATGGTCCTTAGACTTGAGACACCAAGGATGTCCTGTATGAGTACTCCACTCTTTGATACCAGACTTATAGGTTTGGAAAGTTCCAGATCTAGTACAACCTGTCATTGGGAGTGGTAGCCAACCTTACGATGGCTATTGAGTGTCAATAGAGGATGATCCGTTCTCAGTATCATGAGAGGAATATCCTATGTGTTCTTGCTCGAACAAATCCTTGGCCATGCTTATTCGGATTGAGAGAGAAAGAGTTCTCTGGAAGAATCTGACAAGAGCAAGACTCGAGGAGAGACCGTATGGGCCTGACAGTACCATGCCCGGTATAGGGTCTCTGAGATATTGGATGGATGAGGGACTATAGATACATGGTAACTGAAAATAGATAGGTCCAAATGATTAGATTCCCCTGTATCGTCTGGGGGCCACGGCGTAGTGGCCTGGTATGTCTGTAGTCGATGAGTTGGGTGAATTATTATAGAGATAATAATTCACTAAGTCAGAAGGAGTTTTGACAAGTATGACTCACAGCCAGCTCGATATTGAGCCTAGAGGGTCACACACATATGGTAGGTGTTGAGACGAGTAGAGGTTCGGATATGAGATATCTGCTGAACCCCGTATCTTATTAGATATCCATTAAGCCCATGAATTATTGGCTCCTAAGATAAGATCCAATAATTGCTAATAAGAGATTATTGGGTAGAAACCCACTAATCCAAGAGGCTTGGATAATTGGATGGAGATCCAATACCTAATAGGCAAAAGATCCATTAGGGTTTTCATGGGGCCTCTATAAATAGGAGGGAACCAAAGCTCTATAGGATGAGAGTTTCTTTTGGTAGCCACCTCCTGTTCTTCTCTCCCTAGAGAGAGAGGTGCATCATCGCAATCCTTATCATGTGGATGCCGCTAGAGAGGAGGACGCTTGACCTCCTTCATCCTCTCCCACAGATCTATAGGAATTCAGGGATATACGATCTCCTTAGGTATCTTCTTTTACACGTGCAGTTTTATGGATTTATTTTTGACGCACTGATCTTCGCACGACGATGGAAACTTTCTATGGGAAATCTGGGGTTTTTTTTTCTGTTCTTCCGCTGCGCATGTGATGTCGCTCCCCTGAATGATTTCCCAACAGTGGATAGCAAGATGGGTCGGTCCCTTCTTGATTGCGTAGTGTACATAACGAGGAGATTTGAGCAGCGATTTGAGGAGCATCGTCATAGCCCCTATCATGTGGATTATCACTATAAAAGAGGACATTTGATCTCCTTATCTAATCTCATAGATCTGTAGGAATTCAGGGATATACGATCTCCCTAGCTAATTCTCTTACGTGTAGTTTTTCGATTTCGCGAGTTTTGCACACCAACTTTTACATGACGATAAGAACCTTTTTTTCTATGAAAAATCTATAATTTTTATTTTTGTTCTTCAGCTATGCACTATAGATTTCCTAATAGTAGTATCAGATCTGGGTTGCTCATACAAAAGATTGACTTTTAAACTGTGTGTGTTATGTTCAATCGTATAAGAATTATTTTACGCGATTGCTATGAATTTTTATCATAGATATCAAATCTGTGCTGTAATTTTTTTCTCTGTTATGAGGTGTTTTATAGAGGGCTTTTGATGTCAAATATGTTGGCACAAAAGAGAAAGAAAGAATAAAAACTATTGCTGCCCCTTAAATTGGCCAAAGGCTACTTGCAACCTTAGCTGAGATCTTTTCTTACTACTCTCAGCTTAGCTAAAAGCATTAGAAACGAGAGTAGCAAGATTGCTCTCAACCTGCTGTGTGGCCTAGGATTCCTGGCCATAAGGGAGTCCTTGCTGGCTGAGATCCCCTAGCCACATAAGCGACTTCCTACCATATGAGAATACCCTATGGTAGGGTACCCCAAAGGGCAGCAAAGTAATTAATAAAATAGTTTAATTAATTATAATAATTATTATCTAGTAGTCCTATATGATGATGATATATACATGTGATATATGATGTAGACGGATGATCATAGACCGTGTGATATGTGTGTACATGTGATTATTATTATTATTAGGGCTTATGAGTCTCCATTTTATTTCTCGTTTATTGTCGGGCTTGCGTACCTGTAATTAAGTTATAATTACACGAAAAAGCATGACAGTAGCGTGGAAGCAATAGTAGGACCCACGAGGGCAAAACATATGATTGCGACATATAGAGATGCATCGAGATGCTGACAGAATCGATGAGGATGAGATAGATGTTCACAAGGCATAGAGATACACCGCTGCACATATAGATCTTAATGTAAGTGATTGAGCCCATTAGCTCGAGCTTGATCATATTAGGATGTGGTCTATGATTATCTGGTGTGATTGCTCATATGATGTGTGATTATATATGCACTTACCAGATACATATATATTTACATACGATGTAGATATATATATATATTAAATATGTATGTTTGTGACATATCATAGGAGATCAAATAAAAAATCCTCTCTCGATAATATTAAGTTAGTAAATATGAGATAATTAGATTGACTAACGTGGCCTTCCATCATTATAGGTAGCAACCGATTCTTGGTGTGGGTTGAGTTGGTCGAGTCCCTCGAGACTCACCTATATCGTGATTTGCTATCTTGCCTACAACATAGAGATGTCACCAGTGACCTGAAGATATGGTATGCTTGATCAAGTCCCTCGAGGGCATATCATCGAATTAGACTCATCTTGTAATGATGGTGATGACTTAACTAAACATCATGGTTGGTCGAGTTCCTTAGGGCCATAGTGGTTCGAAGGCCGAATAGAATGAGAATCATAAGGAGTTGTGATTGGCAAGAGTTGCCTATCTTTATGGGCTTAACGTAATTGGTTGAGTCTCTCGAGGTTATATTAAGATGTCGATTGGATCCCGATCCCCATTGGAGATCTACCAAGGGTTTTTTATTTACATAACAAAGGTAGTTATGTCTTTCGTGAGGAAATAGTGAGAGTAGATTAAGATAGAAGTCCTTATCTTAATTGTTTAATTTTTATGAAATCTGTATGTTATTTATTTCTGCTATATCTTTATTTTCAGAAAAATATCATTTTTAAATCCTTTACGTGGCATACTTATGCCAATTGCTTCGCTAGTCTAAATTATACGGATTGGCTCTGCAACTTGAGAATCATTTTCATGGTGGAGAAAATTATGTACATCCTTGATACAGTAATCCCTATGCCTGATGAAAGGGCAAGCGAGGATGAGATCGCTCTTTATGTCAAGTACATAAATGGTTCCATTCTTGCTCAATGTTATATATTGGCCTCTATGACTCTTGAGTTATAGAGACAGCATGAAAACATGGATACTAGTTCCATACTCCTGCATCTCCATAAACTATTTGAGGAACAAGGAAGAACCCAACGATAGGAGATATCGAAGAGTCTCTTCCATATCATGATGATTGAGGAGACACCGATTTAGAACCATGTCCTTAAGATGATTGAGTGGATAGAGAAACTCATAGGTCTAGGAATGGTCCTATGGGATAACCTATGTGTGGATCTTGTGCTCTGGTCCCTACCATATTTCTTTTCTCAATTCATAATAAATTTTAATATAAACAAGCTTGAGGTGACCCTCCTAAAGCTCCTCAATATACTGAGAAAAGCAAAGAGTACCATCAAGAAAGAGAAGTCAGTTCTCTATGCTGGTAAGACTAGAAAGAAAAAGAAGGTTGATAAGTCCCTTAAGAATGGCAAGGGCAAGGGCAAACCGGGTAAGGCAATGGTTGCTAGGAAAGACCCAACAAAGAACAAAGTCCAGTGCTTCCACTACGATAAAGATGAGTACTAGAAAAGGAACTACAAAGAGTACCTTGCAGAGAGGGTGAAATAAAAGCTTAGAGAAGCTTCAAGTACATTCATGATCAGTCTTCATTTATCAGAATGTTATGATGACATATGAGTATTGGATACTAGGAGTGCTTATCATATTTGCAATTCGTTGCAGGTTCTGACAGACCTAGAAGATTGAAGAGAGATGAGATGGACCTCAAGATGGGCAACGAAGTAAAAATTACTGTAGTGGCTATTAGCGAGGTCACCCTACATCTACTTGGTGGAGCTATTATTGTATTAGATGCATGTTATTATGTTCCTTCTATTATCAAAAATATTATTTTCATTTCATGTTTGATAGTTAGTGGATATAAATTAGTTTTTGAGAATAATGGTTATTCAATATCATTAGATGATAAAATCATCACGAGAGGAACATTGCATAATGGTTTATTTATGTTAGATACAGCTCCACACATCATGAGTGTAAGTGAGTCTAAGAGGAAATGAGAAGAGGTGAACAGTGCATATTTGTAGGATTGTAGGCCAGGTCACATCCATGAGAAAATAATTCAAAAGTTACTAAAATATGGATATCTAGATCCATTCGACTGAGTCATATATGACTTGTGAACCTTACCTTCGTGGAAAGATGACCAACTCTTCATTTAGTGGAACTAGAGAGAGAGCCATTGAGTTGTTGGAACTCATATATAGTGATGTATGTGGTCCTATGTTAACTCATGCCATAGGTGGTTACTCCTACTTTATTATTTTTACTGATGATTTCTCAAGGTATGGATATGTGTACTTAATGAAGGACAAGTCTGAGACCTCGAGAAATTCAGGGAATGTAAGAATGAAGTGGAGAACCAAATTGAAAAGAGTATCAAAGCTCTTTAATCAGATTGAGGAGGTGAGTACTTGAGTACAGAATTCACCCAATTCCTCAAGGACCATGGGATTATATCCCAGTGGATACCTCCTTATACACTACAGCTCAATGGTATATCTGAAAGGAAGAATCATACACTGTTAGACATAGTACGATCCATGTTGAGTTTCACCGACCTACCCGCCTTATTATAGGGATACGCCCTATAGACTGCTTTCCTTCTGAATAGAATTCTAACTAAGTCAATGGTGACTACTCCATATGAGATATAGAAAGAGAAAAAATTTGATCTTAAGGTTAAGATTTGGAGCTACCTTGCCCACATTAAGAGACACAACCCCGACAAGTTGGAATACAAGATGGAACGATGCAAGTTCGTGGGATACCCTAAGAAAACTTATGGGTATTATTTCTATCACCCCGAGGACCAAATGTCTTTGTAGCCAAGAGAGTAGTGTTCCTTGAGAAGAAACACATTCTTGATAGAGATAGTGGGAGTGTGATAGAGTTGAGCGAAGTTGGAGAACCTAACTCAAGCACTATTTCACTGCTAGAGTCTGTTTAGGTACCTAGCACACAAATTTCGACTTTACATAGGTCTAATAGAGTATCCCATCCTCTTGAAAGATATGTGAGATATATCAAAAGAGAGGATGTTGAGGATATTGATTCTCAAACCTACGAGGAGGCTATTATAAGTATAGACTCCGAGAAGTGGTAAGAAGCTATGAATTCAGAGATGGATTCCATGTACTCTAACAAGGTTTAGAACCTAGTTGATGCACCCGAGGGTATTGTACCCATTGGCTACAAGTGAATATTCAAAAAGAAAATTAGAGTAGATAGAAAAGTAGAGACCTATAAAGCAAGGCTAGTGTCTAAGGGGTATTGTCAAAGGTAAGGTATTGACTATGATGAAATCTTCTCACTCGTAGCTATACTAAAATCCATCTGAATTATTTTGGCTATTATAGTACACTATGATTATGAGATATGGCAGATGGACGTGAAAACCGCATTCCTCGATGGCAACCTCGAGGAGGAGGTGTGTGTGATACAACCTGAGGGATTTATGTTTAGGGATAGTCCAGATAAGGTGTGCAAGTTGCTTAGATCCATTTATGGACTGAAGCAAGCTTTCCAAAGTTAAAACATTAGATTTGATAAAGTGATCGGATCTTATGTCTTCGTTAAGAACGAAGATGAGCCTTGTGTGTATAGGAAGGTAAGTGGGAGAGCTATCACATTTTCTGTATTATATGTGGATGACATTCTAATCATTAAAAATGATGTAGGAATACTCTCCACAATAAAGGCTTGGCTTTCTAGATATTTCTCCATAAAGGACTTAGGGGAAGCATCCTGTATATTGAAGATTTGGATCTATAGAGATAGATCCAAGAGGATGCTTGGCTTGTCCTAGTCCAGGTACAGAGGCACCATTGTCAAAAGGTTTAGCATGAAAAATTTCAAGAGAAGTCTCATACTAATGAGACATGGAATATCACTTTCTAGGAGTATGTCCCCAAAGACTCTTGAAGAAAAAACATACATTGATAGAATACCCTATACTTCAGCGATAGGGTCTATCATGTATGCTATGCTGTATACCAAGCCTGATATAGTGCATGCTTTGAGTGTCACGAGCAAGTATCAGATAGATCCAGGCTTAGAGCACTAGAAAGTAGTAAAGTGTCTTTTTAAGTACTTGAGAAGGACTAATGATCTTTTACTGGTATATGGAGGCAGTAGCCTCAGGATTGAGAGCTACACAAACTCGAGCTTCCAATTTAATGTCGATGATAGCAAGTTTAATTTAAGGTACATGTTCACCCTGAATGGAGGAGTAGTATGCTGAAAGATTTCTAAACAAGACATTACTGTTGACTCGACCACAAAGGTGAAATACATTATGTTAGGACTCTAGCTATGAGAGTTCTAATTTAGTTTCATTGATAAGGGCATTCATGTAAATCCTATATAGCCGACCCTTATTAAAGAGGTGAAGAGGCCGGCTAGGTTAGGGTTAGGTTACTTCTTAGGAAAGGAGTCCTATTAGAGAAAGAATCCTATTAGAAGTAGGAGTTCTATTAGGAAAAGAGTCCTATTAGAAGCAGGAGTCCTATTAGGAAAAAAGTCCTATTAGAAGTAGGAGTTCTATTAGGAAAAGAGTCCTATTAGATGAGGAGTCCTATTAGGAAAAGAGTCCTATTAGAAGTAGAAGTCCTATTAGGGAAAGAGTCCTATTAGAAGTAAAAGTCCTATTAGGAAAAAAGTCCTATTAGACTTAGGAATCCTACTAGAGAAGGAGTCCTAATTAGAAGTTGGTTAGAAGTAGGAGTCTTGAGTAAGAGTCCTATTAGGAGTTGGGACTTAGAAGCCCTATAAATAACCATGTATTCATCCTCTTTTAATCAATGAATAGATCAATATTTTGCAGCCTTTGTGCAGCAACTTGGAGGAAGGAACCCCTATAGAGTTCCAAGGAGGCCGATCCCCTATAGAGATCAACCCCAAGCTTAGAATCCGCAGAGGGTTCTAACACTTGGTATCAGAGCAGCGTTCTTAGCATCTCGCTGCCCTTCCACAGCCATCCACCAGCCCTCCATAACCACGCAAAGCAATTCCCACAATTTCTTAGAAGATCATCGCTGAATTCCGTCGTCATCTCCACCACCGTAGATCATCCTTTAATCTTCCCATGAATTGCAACAAGTTCTAGTTATCTACCCTACTGCTGCTGCAATTTAGTTATCCTTATTCAAAAAATCCAAAAAAATTCGTTCCTATAATTGCTGCATAAACTTTTCGTCGTAAAGTTTTCATCTCTACAATAAAAGTCGCACTGCAGAATTTCAGCCACATAGCACTGCCTTTTTGATCTTGCTACTGCATTTTTCTATCCAAATCTCTATGGAATTTTTACGGTGGCTTTGACACTTCCTAACAGTGGTTTTCCCTTTGGTTTTGTCGAAAAATTCTCAATAAAAACCACTTATCTTTTACGTCCAATCTGCTGCACTTTAGACGTAAAAATCTGCTATAATACCTCTCCGTGATTCTCAATTTTGCCAAACCTCTTGCTGTCGTTTCTTCCTACGAAATTTTTTACAGTATTACCTCTTCCTTATCAGTAGATCCCCTTTGAGTTTTACTTGAATCTCTTTTGAAAATTTCTGGAAAAATTACATCTTTACTGCTGGAATTTTTTCGCTAAAAAATCTGGTATTGCACCTTGGTCCTTTTTTCTTCTTCGTAACCTACCAAACCCTAGCCACCTTGCTGCCACAAACCAAGACGTCTTTAGGGCATCCCTCTAGCCTCAAGATGCAGCCATCATAACCTAGTTTCATAACCCTAACAGCTTCAAAAACCATAGCCCAAAACAGTAAACCATTATAGCTGAACCCTTCAATCACCAATCTATTGTCCGAACCTTCCACCACCCCATGCCATTAACCCGTCAATAGAAAAAAGACAAGGGCATCTCTGATCTACAGACATATGCTATGGCTTCCCAAGATCCAATTGATGCCAAATTTGAAGCATGAGAATCTCGGATTGAATCACGGCTTGAATCGCGCTTGGAAGATAAATTGCGCGCTTTGTTTGCAGAATTCAGAATTGGACAACCATCGAGTCCAACCAAACTACAGCAAGGAGAGAATTTAGAAAGGACCCCAGAGAAGGAGGGACAGCCCTCAGACGTGCTTCAGCCACGCATGAGGGTGGACTTCCCACGATGGGAAGAAGGAGACCCAGTGGGGTGGATTTCGCGCGCAGAACGTTACTTTCGCTACTACCGAACGTCGGATAATGCTATGGTGGAGATTGCTGTCATCCACCTTGAAGGAGATGCTATTCAATGGTACAATTGGCTGGAATATAATCATGGGGCTCCGACATGGAATCAATTTAAGAATGCACTGTTGAACCATTTTGGACCTACGGAGTATGAAAATATCGACGGCCAACTCGCAAAGATTCGATAAACCTCTACGATTCAAGAGTACCAAACCAGGTTTGAGAAGCTATCTTACCTTGCTCGTGATTGGACTGACCGTCAATTGTTAGGAACATTTATCGAAGGACTCAAGCCAGAGATAAAAGGGGAAGTTAAGGCACGACAGCCCCGTACCGTGATGGCTGTGATTTCTTTTGCCCGAATACAAGAAGAACGACTCAACCAAGATTCTCGGAGGATGGGAACCACTCCTAGAACCTCAACATATAAACCCCCTTCTGCTCCCAGCCATCCTTCGCTGCCCAAAAAATTGACAAGAGAAGAACTACGTGATCGATTAGCAAAGGGTCTTTGTTGGCATTGCGACGAGCCGTGGAACTGTGAACATCGCTGCAAAAGGGGCCGCCTCCTATTGATTGAACCTCTTGAAGATATGAAGGAGGAGGTCCAGGAGCATGAGGAAGAGGTCACAGATGAAGAACAATAGCCAATTGATATTATGATGCATGCCCTTGCCGGTTATGCGAACCCGCAAACAATGAAAGTGGGAGGATTTCTGAAGCAACAACCAATCACTGTTCTTATTGACACCGGGAGCACTAATAATTTTATGAACAGCAAGGTTGCTGTCCGGATGGCCTTACCTATTGAGAATTGCAGCAGGTTCAATGTTAAATTCGCAGATGGACGAATTTTGAAGTGTGATCGTAAGCGCCCACAGGTGAAACTGTTGCTGCAGGACCAAGAGATAATTGCAGATTTTTTCCTCCTCTCTCTCGATGATTATGAGGCCGTACTTGGCACCGAATGGTTGACGACATTAGGTGATGTTTCCTGGAATTTTTTAAAATTAATTATGAAATTTTACAGCAAGGGGAAATAGGTGATACTGTACGGGAAATGTGGGGGCGACGTAATGACAATTTGCACACAACGAATGGAGAAAGTTGTGCACAAAGCATGCAACGGCTTTTTGGTACAACTTAAGCAGCAAAAATGGGTAACAAAGCTTCTTGGATATGATTATGAAATAACTTACAAAAAAGGGAAAGATAATGTTATTGTAGATGCGCTTTCACGGCTACCCGAGCAAGCTGAATTTTTGGCTATTTCACTTCCGACCAGCGACTTCCTTGAGGATATTAGGAGGGAATGGCAAGATAATCCGGAAACGAGTAAAATCATAAAAAATTAAAGGAAACACTAAGCTCTATGGCTCATTACAGTTGGGACTCAAAGGACTTGCGATATAAAGGACGATTGTGCTTGTGCCAAATTCTACTTGCATAAAGACTATCCTTCAAGAGATGCATTCCACACCTGCAACTGGGCACTCCGGTTCCTTAGAACCTATAAAAGAATTAAGCAAAATTTTTATTGGATAGGGATGAAAAATATTATTGCTGAATTTGTAGCACAATGTGATATATGTCAACGACACAAAGGTGAGACAGTGGCAAGTCCTGGAAAGTTACAACCTCTACCCATCCCAGAATCAATATGGACTGATATATCAATGGATTTCATCGAAGGGCTTCCCTCATCACAAGGAAAAAGGTACAATTTTTGTCGTGATTGATCGTCTTATAAAGTATGCTCACTATTGTGCCATCCGTAATCCCTACACTACTTCTAGTATTGCTCGAATCTTTATGGAGAATATTGTAAAATTACATGGGATGCCGAGATCTATTGTAAGTGATCGTGATAGGGTCTTCATGAGCAAATTTTGGACAGAGTTATTCTAGATGCAAGGCACTAAATTAAAGATGAGTATGACATATCACCCATAGACCGACGGCCAAACTGAAGTGGTGAACAGGTGTTTAGAGACATACCTTAGATGCTTCACTAGTGACCGACCAAAAGAATGGACAAAGTGGCTTCCTTGGGCCGAGTGGTGGTATAATACAACTTATCATTCCTCCACAAAATGTACTCCCTATGAGGCCATGTATGGCCGAACCCCCCCTGTAATTCCAAAATATGTGTTGGGCACCTCTAAAGTAGAACAAGTAGACAGGGAACTACAAGATAGAGACAAAATGCTGAAGTTGCTAAAAGATAATCTCACTGTAGCACAAGCAAGGATGAAACAGTAATATGATCAACATAAAGGCGAAAGAGAATTTTTAGTAGGAGATTGGGTCTTCCTACGGCTCCAACCATACAAACAAACATCAATCCAAACCAGAGCATCTATGAAGCTTTCACCTCAGTTCTATGGACCCTACCAGATTTTGGAGTGCATCGGAGCAGTAGCATACAGATTGGACTTACCCGCCAGCTCCCGAATCCATCCAGTCTTCCATGTATCATGTTTGAAGCTCAAGTTGGGACAACATGAGACAGCCCAAAGCCATCTACCAAATATAACTACCCAAGGAGAGCTCCAGACCCAACCAAGTGCCATTATTGATCAACGAATCGTGACTCGACGACGACGACGACCTGCTACTGAAGTGTTAATACAATGGGCAAACCTACCAGCAGAAGATGCCACTTGGGAGAACTACGACGACTTGAAGATCAAATTCTCAGAATTCATGGAACGTCAGCCTCGAGGACAAGGCTGATTTGAAGAGGGCGGGTCTGTTAGGACTCTAGCTATGAGAGTCCTAATTTAGTTTCATTGATAAGGGCATTCATGTAAATCCTATATAGCCGACCCTTATTAAAGAGGTGAAGAGGCCGGCTAGGTTAGGGTTAGGTTACTTCTTAGGAAAGGAGTCCTATTAGAGAAAGAATCCTATTAGAAGTAGGAGTTCTATTAGGAAAAGAGTCCTATTAGAAGTAGGAGTCCTATTAGGAAAAGAGTCCTATTAGAAGTAGGAGTCCTATTAGGAAAAGAGTCATATTAGATGAGGAGTCCTATTAGGAAAAGAGTCCTATTAGAAGTAGAAGTCCTATTAGGGAAAGAGTCCTATTAGAAGTAAAAGTCCTATTAGGGAAAAAGTCCTATTAGAATTAGGAATCCTACTAGAGAAGGAGTCATAATTAGAAGTTAGTTAGAAGTAGGAGTCTTGAGTAAGAGTCCTATTAGGAGTTAGGGCTTAGAAGCCCTATAAATAACCATGTATTCATCCTCTTTTAATCAATTAATAGATCAATATTTTGCAGCCTTTGTGCAGCAACTTGGAGGAAGGAACCCCTATAGAGTTCCAAGGAGGCCGATCCCCTATAGAGATCAACCCCAAGCTTAGAATCCGCGGAGGGTTCTAACACATTACTGTGGCAAAGGCAGCAAAGGAGGGAGTCTGGATGAAGAAGTTCATTATAGATCTAGGAGCCATGCTGAGCAGCGAGGAGTCGATTCCCTTATATTGTGATAATAACAAGGTGATTGCTTAAGTGAAGAAACCCAGGTCTTATTAGAAGTTAAAGCACGTTATAAGGAGGTTGCACCTGATAAGAGAGATTGTCGCTTGAAAAGATGTAGTAGTGGAAAGAGTTCCATCTGAAGATAACATTACAAATCCACTGACAAAGCCGTTGTCTCATATTGTCTTTGAGCATCACAGGGGTCTGATAGCGATTAGACATATAAGTGATTGATTTTAGGCTAAGTGAGAGACTGCTAGTTATAAGTGCCTTGCAAGCCAATCATGTGAGTGATGTCATGTGTGACTTGACATGTACTCTTTTTTCTTATTATTATTTGATATTTTATCACTTTATCTTACGTGTTGCATATATTGTGATGTCCATGGATATATGCAATGGGAGTTGGATCGTGATGAGATCACGATAATGAGACTAATTCGCCTTTAAACATAGATCCTAAATAATCCCGATCATAGGCTACTCGAAAAGGACATCGAGATAACCGGACAGACTAGTGTGCTATATTTTCATCCATATGATAGAGACGACTAGTCTCATAGCTTCTTGTGTGGGGACACTAAGGATATAGTACAGGTGCTCATTGGAGAATGAGTTCACTGATTGATTTGCCCACAAAATGTTGGATAATTAATGATACCTTATTGTTAGATAGCGATTTCGTAGTCCTAGTAGTGTATCTAGTCCTTAGACTTGATACACCAAGGATATCCTATATGAGTGCTCCACTCTTTGATACCAGACTTATATGTTTGGAAGCTCCAGATCTAGTACAGTCAGTCATTAGGAGTAGTAGCCAACCTTATGACGGCTATTGAGTGTCGATAGAGGATCATCCACCCTCGGTATTATAAGAAGAATATTTTATATATTCTTGCTTAAACAAATCCTTGGCCAAGGTTATTTAAATTGAGAGAAAAAAAGTTCTTTGGGAGAATCCGATTAGAGCGAGACTCGAGGAGAGACCATATGGACCTGATAGCACCATGCACTGTATAGAGTTTCTAGGATATTAGAAAGATAAGGGACTATAGGTACATGATAACTGAGGATAAATAAGTCCAAAGGATTAGATTTTTCTATATCATTTGGGGACTACGACATAGTGGCCTAGTACATCCATAGTCGATGAGTCAAGTGAATTATTATGGAGATAATAATTCACTGAGCTAGAACGAGTTCTGACAAACTCACAACCAGCTCGATATTGGGCCTAGAAGATCACAAACATATGGTAAGTGTTGCGACGAGTAGAGATTCAAATATGAGATATCCATCGGAGCCCCTATCTTATAGGATATCCGTTAAGCCTCTGAATTATTGGATCCTATCGATGAGATCCAATAAGAGCTAATAAGAGATTATTAAGTAGAGACCCATTAATCTAAGAGGCTTGGGTAATTGGATAAAGATCAAATACCCAATAGGGTAAGATCCATTAGGATTAAGTTGATAGGGGACCTCTATAAATAGGAGGAAACCAAAGGTCCATAGGCAAGGGTTTTTTAGCAACCACCTCATATTCTCCTCCTCAACAAGCAGCCCCAATTTGGGGCGTGTGGACAGCAAGAAGGGTCGACCCCTTCTTGATTGCATAGTGCGCGCAATGAAAAGATATGAGTAGTGATTTGAGGAGCGTCATCGTAGCCCCTACTGTGTGGATTATTACTAGAGAGGAGGATATTTGAACTCTTTCATCAAGTCCCATAGATTTATAAAAATTCAGGGATATATGATCTCCCTAGGTAATTCTCTTATGTGTAGTTTTTCGATTTCGTGAGTTTTACGCACCAAATTTTTGCACGATGATAAAAGCCTCTTTTATGTAGGAAATCTGTGATTTTTGTTTCTGTTCTTCCACTATGCATATGATGTCGCCACAGATTTTCTAGCACTCTTATGTTCACTGAGACAGACCACTTATTAAAAACATGAATACAAATTTTCTTGCTTTTTATAATTTTTGATTTATAGAATGTTGTTGAATGTGATTTTTAAAAGTCTTCTAAACCAATGAACGAATGAAATGATTTAGAGAAGAAAACTTTTTCCTTTAATGCAAAAGCTTTAAATGTTTTGATTTGTGCTTTAGATAAAAATAAATTTAATTATATTTCTACTTGTGAAACGAGACATAACATTTAGCATACACTTGAAGTTACTCATGAAAGCATAAATAGAATTAAAGAATCTAAGATTAATCTCTTAGTATATAGTTATAAATTATTTAGAATAAAGCCAAGCGAAATAATTTGTGATATGTATACTCGTTTTACGGATGTTGTCAATGGTTTGAAAGCTCTTGGTAAGAGTTATATTAATTTTGAACTTGTTAATAAAATCTTAAGATCTCTTCTAAAAAGTTAGGATTCAAAAGTGACTACAATCTAAGAAGCAAAAGATTTGAACAACTTTCTTCTTGAAGAACTTATTGTTGGGAAATCCAAAGGGGTGACATCACATGTTCCCAGTGGAAGAACATAAAACAAAAACCTTGGATATCCATGAAAGGTTCCATCGTCGTACGAAGATCGATGCGTTTAAAAATAAATCCGTGAAAACTGCATGTGTAAAAGAAAGTACTTAGGGAGATCGTATATCCTTGAATCTCTGTAGATCTATAGGACAGGATGAAGAAAGTCAAGTGTCCTCCTCTCTAGTGGTACCCACACGGTAGGGACTACGACGATGCTCCTCTCTTGGACAGAGGAGAATAGAAGGTGACTATTGAGAGAACCCCAGCCTATGGGCCTTCAATTCTCTCTTATTTATAGAGGCCCCTTGTAAACCTTAATAGACAGTCTATGGACAAAGGAGAATAGAAGGTGGCTATTGAGAGAACCCCAGCCTATAGGCCTTCAATTCTCTCTTATTTATAAAGGCCTCTTATTTATTGGGTATTGGATCTCTATCCAATTAGACAGTCTATTAGATTAATAGGTCTCTACCCAATAATTTCTTATTAGCTCTTATTGGATCTCATCTTATGATCCAATAATTCAGGGACTTATTGGATATCCAATAAGATAGAGGCTCCGGCGGATATCTCATATCCAAACCTCTACTCGTCGCAACACCTGTTATATGTGTGTGACCCTCTAGGCCCAATATCGAGCTGACCGTGAGTCATACTTGTCAGATTTTCTTCCAACTTAGTGAACTATTATCTCCATAATAATTCACTTGACTTATCGATTACGAACATATTAGGCCACTATGACGCAGTCCCCAGACGATATAGGGGAATCCAATCCTGTAGACATATCTGTCCTCAATTATCATATATCTATAGTCCCTTATCCATCTAATATCCCAAGACCCTATACCAGGCATGGTGCTGTCAGGCCCATATGGGCTCTCCTCGAATCTCGCTCTTATCAGATTCTCCCGAAGAACTCTTTCTCTCTCAATCCGAATAACCTTGGCTAAGGATTTGTTTAAGCAAGAATACATAGGATATTCCTCTCATGATACCGAGAGGGGATGATCCTCTATTAACACTCAATAGCCCTCGTAAGGTTGGCTACCACTCCTAATAACCGGTTGTACTATATCTGGAACTTCCAAACCTATAAGTCCGGTATCAAAGAGTGGAGTACTTATACAGGATATCCTTGGTGTCTCAAGTCTAAGGACCAGATACGCTACTGGGACTACGGAATTGCTGTCTGACGTGAGGTATCAATAACCATCCAGCATTCCATAATCGGATCAATCAGTGAACTCATTCTCCAATGAGTACCTGTACTATATCCTTAGTATCTCCACACGAGTAGCTACGAGACCAGCCACCTCCATCATATGGACGGGTATACAGCACACCAGTCTATCTGGTTATCTCGATATCCCTCTCGAGTAACCTATGACCGGGACGATTTAGGGTCTATGTTTAAAGGTGAATCGGTCTCATTATCGTAATCTCATCACGATCTGATTCCCATTGTACATATTCTAGGATATCACAATATATGCAACACACAAGATATGCTAGTCATATGTGCCTTGCAAGCCAATCACATGAATGATGGCACTTGTGATTTGATATGCACTCTTTCTCTTTGCTTATTCTTAGGTATTTTATCACTTTATCTTGTGTGTTGCATATATTGTGATGTCCTTGGATCTATGCAATGAGAATCGGATCGTGATGAGATCATGATAATAAGACCGATTCACCTTTAAACACAGACCCTAAATAATCCTGGTCATAAGTTACTCGAGAGGGACATTAAGACAACCGAATAGACTGATGTGCTGTATACCCGTCCATATGATAGAGGTGGCTAGTCTCATAGCTACTCATGTGGGGAAACTAAGGGTATAGTGCAGGTGCTCATTGGGGAATGAGTTCATTGATTGATCTGCTTACGGAATGGTGGATGGTTATTGATATCTCACATCAGACAGCAATTCCGTAGTCCCAGTAATGTATTTGGTCTTTAGACTTGAGACACCAAGGATGTCCTGTATGAGTACTCCACTCTTTGATACCGGACTTATATGTTTGGAAAGTTCCAGATCTAGTACAATCGGTTATTGGGAGTGATAGCCAACCTTACGAGGGCTATTGAGTGTCAATAGAGGATCATCCACTCTTGGTATTATGAGAGGAATACCCCATATATTCTTGCTCGAACAAATCCTTGGCCAAGGTTATTCAGATTATGAGAGAAAGAGTTCTCCGGGAGAATCCGACTAAAGCAAGACTCGAGGAGAAACCGTATGGACCTAATAGCACTATGGCCGATATAAAGTCTTTGGGATATTAGATGGATGAGGGACTATAGATACATGGTAACTAAGGACAAATAGGTCCAAAGGATTGGATTCCCCTGTATCGTTTGGGGTTGCAACGTAGTGGCCTAGTACGTTCGCAGTCGATGAGTTGGGTGAATTATTATAGAGATAATAATTCACTAAGTCAGAAGGAGTTCTGAAAAGTTTGACTCATGGTCGGCTCGATATTAGGCCTAGAGAGTCACACACATATGGTAGGTGTTACGACGAGTAGAGGTTCGGATATGAGATATCCGCTGGAGCCCCTATCTTATTGGATATCCATTAAGCTCTTGAATTATTGAATCCTAAGATGAGATCTAATAATTGCTAATAAGAGATTATTAGGTAGAGACCGACTAATTCAAGAGGCTTAGGTAATTGGATGGATATCCAATACCCAATAAGGCAAGATCTATTAGGGTTTACAAGGGACCTCTATAAATAGGAGGAAAATAAAGCTCTATAGGCTGGGGGTTCTTTTGGTAGCCACCTTCTGTTCTCCTCTCTCCAGAGAGGAGCGTCGTCGTAGTCCCTGCCGTGTGGATACCACTAGAGAGGAGGATGCTTGAGCTCCTTCATCCTTCCTACAGATCTGTAGGGATTCAGGGATATACGATCTCCCTTGGTATTTTCTTTTACACATATAATTTTTACGGATTTGTTTTGACGCACCAATCTTCGCATGATGATGGAACCTTTCTATGAGAAATATGTGGTTTTGTTTTTTGTTCTTCCGCTGCGCATGTGATGTCGCCCCATAGGATTTTCCAATAGTGGTATCAGAGCCAGGTTATTCGTGCGAAGATCGGATCTTAAACTGCGTGTGTTATGATCTAGACTAATTTTTGTCATCAAAATCATTGGTGCAAAAGGTGAGGAAGGGCAGCAAGCGTTGCTGCCCTTGCTGCGGTCACACAAGTGGCCGCAAGGCTGCTTGCAGCCTGCAACGGTAGCGGTGGTGATTGCGTGCAAGGAGCGCGCAGGCAAGTAGTGGGAAGAGACACCCGCTAGGGCATCGATGGCTACAAGCGGTGCCCTGCAGCCCGTAAGCAGAGGCACCCACGATGGTAGCACTACCTACGGGGCAGTAGTGCCCGCGAGGTCCCTACGGGCGACACCCACAGCGGCAGCGCTGCTTGTGGGGCAGCGATGCTTGCCCGCGGGGTAGCGACGCCTGTGGGCTGCCTCCCCGCAAGGTTGGGCGGCACCCACAGTGGTAGTGCCGCCAACGGGCAGTGCTCGCCTATGAGCAAAAACGCCCGTTGCGGTGGCGCCCGCAGCGGGCAAAGGGTGGAGCGCCTGCGGGTAGTGGTCGCCGCCACCTACTGGCGACGGCCACAATGCAGCAACGCAGAAGAGGGATTAGGGTTTTTTGGGCAAAAGATATTTTTGCTCCTCGGAATTTTAAAAATTCCAATTTCTATCCCTTTGATAAAATGACCAAAATACCCTTCAAAATTTAAAAAATTATCTCTATATCCCTTATTTCAAAAAAATATATATGTTAATTAAATAGTTTAATTAACTATTATTATTTATCTAGTAGTCTTATAAATTAACATATACATGTGATGTATGATATGAACAAATTATCATAGACCATGTGATGTGATGTGTGTACATGTGATTATTATTATTAGAGCCTGCGAGTCTCTATTTTTCTCATTTATTATCGAGTCTACGTGCCTATAATTATATTGTAATTACATGAGGAGGCACAACAGGAGTGTGGAAGCAATAGCGGGACCCACGAGGCCGAGACGGACGATCCGACGCATGGAGATGCGTTGAGATGCCGACGAAACTGACGAAGCAAGAAGGACGATCACAGGGCATGGAGATGCGTCGAAGCACATATAGATATTGATGTGAGTGATTGGGCCCACTGGCTTGGGCCTGATCACATTAAGATGTGGTCCATGATCATCTGGTGTGATTGCTGATGTGATGTGTGATTGGTTATACACCTATTAGATATGTATATATATTTGCATGCGATGTAGATATATATTAAATATGTATGTGTGTGACACATTATGTTAGGAGACTAAATAAAAAATCCCCTCTATTAATAATATTAAGTCGGTAAACGTGAGGCAATTAGATTGACCCACGTGGCCTTCCATCGTTATAGGTAGGAACTGATTCCCGGTGTAGGTTGAGTTGGTCGAGTCCCTCGAGACTCACCTATATCACAATTCGCTATCTTATCTACAACATAGAGATTTCACCAGTGACCTGAGGACATGATATGCTTGCTCAAGTCCCTCGAGATATATCATCGAATCAGACTCATTTTGTAACGATGGTGATGACTTAACCGAACATCATAGTTGGTCGAGTCCCTCGAGGCCATGGTGGTTCGAAGGCCGAACAGGATGGGAATCACAAGGAGTTATGATTGGCAAGAGTTATCTACCTTTACAGGCTTAAGGTGATTGGTCGAGTCCCTCGAGGTTACTTTAAGATGCCGATTGGATCCTAATCCCCACTAGAGATCCACCGAGGGCCTCCGATTCACATACCGGAGGGTGTTGTGTGTCTCACAAAAAATTAGTGGGAGAACATTAAGATAAAAGTCCTTATCTTAACTATTTAATTTTTGTAAAGTCTGCATATTATTTATTTCTACTACATCTTTAATTTCAGAAAAATGTCACTTTCAAATCCTTTACGTGGCATACTTGATGCCAATTGCCTTACTGGTCCAAATTATACGAATTGGCTTCATAATCTGAGAATTATTCTCATGGCAGAGAAAATCATGTACATCCTTGAGATCGTGATCTCTACGCCCAACGACGGGGCAAGCGAGGATGAGATCGCTCGTTATGTAAAGTGCATAGATGATTCCGCCCTTGCTCAGTGTTATATGTTGGCCTCTATGACTACTGAGTTATAGAGATAATATGAAATTATGGATACTAATTTCATACTCCTGCATCTCTACAAACTATTTGAGGAACAGGAAGAACTCAGTGATATGAGATATCAAAGAGTCTTTTTTGTGCCAGGATAACTGAGGGAACACCGGATCAGAACCATGTCCTTAAGATAATTGAGTGGATCGAGAAACTTATAGGTCTAGGAATGGTCCTAGAGGATAACCTGTGTGTGGATCTTGTGCTTCAGTCCTTACTAGATTTCTTTTCTCAGTTCATAATAAATTTTATATGAACAAACTTATGGTAACCCTCCCAAAGCTCCTCATTATGTTGAGAGAAGTAGAGAGCACCATCAAGAAAGATAAGCCAGTTCTCTAAGTCGGTGAGACCAAAAAGAAAAGGAAGGCTGAGAAGTCCTTTAAGAAGGGTAAGGGCAAAATGGGTAAGGTAAAGATTTCCAAGAAAGACCCAACAAAGAACAAAGGCCAGTGCTTCCACTACAGTAAAGATGGGCACTGGAAGAGGAACTGCAAAGAGTACCATGTAGAGAGGGTGGAACAAAAGCTTGGAGAAGCTTTAGGTACATTCATGATCAGTCTCCATTTATCAGAATCTTATGATAACACATGGGTATTGGATATCAGGAGTGCTTATCATATCTGCAATTCATTGCAGGTTCTAACAGGACCTAGGAGATTGAACAGAGGCGAGATGGACTTTAAGATGGGCAATAAAGCAAAGGTTGCTCAGTGGTTGTTGGCAAGGTCACCTTACATCGGCCTGGTGGAGCTATTATTGCATTAGATGCATATTATTATGTTCCTTCTATTATCAAAAATATTATTTTCATTTTATGTTTGACAGTTAGTGGATATAAATTAGTTTTTGAGAACAATGATTGTTCAATAATATTAGATGATGAGATCATCATGAGAGGAACATTGCATAATAGTTTATTTATGCTAGATACAACTCCACATATCATGAGTGTAAGTGAGTCTAAGAGAAACCGAAAAGAGGTGACCAATGCATATCTATGGCATTGTAGGCTAGGTCACATCCATGAGAGAAGGATTCAAAAGTTGCTGAAGAATGAATATCTAGATCCATTTGACTATGAGTCATATGCAACTTGTGAACCTTGCCTTTAGGGAAAGATGACCAACTCTCTATTTAGTGGAACTGGAGAGAGAGCCACTGAGTTACTAGAACTCATACATAGTGATGTATGTGGTCCCATGTCGACTCATGCCATAGGTGGTTACTCCTACTTCATTACTTTCACTGATGATTTCTCATGATACGGACATGTGTACATGATGAAGTACAAGTTTGATGCTTTTGAGAAATTCAGGGAATAAGAATGAAGTGGAGAACCAAACAGGAAAGAGTATTAAAATCCTTCGATCAGATCAAGGAGGTGAGTACTTGAGTACAGAGTTCACCTAGTTCTTGAAAGACCATGGGATTTTATCCTAATGGACACCTCCTTATACACCACAGCTCAATGGTGTATCAGAAAGGAGGAATCATACACTATTAGACATGGTGCGTTCCATGATAAGTTTTACCGACCTACCCATCTCATTCTGGGGATATACCCTAGAGATCGTAGCTTACCTTCTGAATAGAATTCTAACTAAGTCAGTAATGTCTACTCCATATGAGATATGAAATGGGAAGAAGCCCGATCTTAAGGTTATTAAGATTTGGAGCTGCCCTACCCATGTTAAGAGACACAACCTCGACAAGTTGGAATCCAGGATGGAACGGTGCAAGTTCGTGGGATACCCTAGGGAAACTTGTGGTATTATTTCTATCACCTTGAGGACCAAAAGGTCTTTGTAGCCAAGAGAGCAGTGTTCCTTGAGAAGGAACACATTCTTAGTGGAGACAGTGGGAGCATGATAGAGTTGAGTGAGGTTGGAGAACTAGCTCAAGTACTATTCCATAGCCAGAATCTATTAAGATACCTAGCACACAAGTTTTAACTTTACGTAGGTCCAATAGAGTGTCTCATCCTCTTGAGACATATATGAGACATATTAGAGGAGAGGATGTTGAGGATATTGATCCTTAGACCTATGAGGAGGCTTTTATGAGCATAGACTCCGGGAAATGGCAAGAAGTCATGAATTCAGAAATGGATTCCATATACTCCAACAAGGTTTGGAACCTAGTTGATGCACCCGAGGGTATTGTACCCATTGGCTACAAGTGGATCTTCAAAAAGAAGATTGGAATGTATGGAAAGGTAGAGACCTATAAAGCAAGGCTAGTGCCCAAGGGGTATCGTCAAAGATAAGGTGTTGACTATGTCGAAACTTTCTCACTTATAGCCATACTAAAATTCATTCAAATTCTATTGGCTATTGTAGCACACTATGATTATGAGATTTGACAGATGGACGTCAAAACCGTATTCCTCAATAGCAACCTCGAGGTGGAGGTGTATATGATATAGCCTGAGGGATTCGTATCGAGGGATAACCCAGATAATGTGTGCAGGTTGATTAGGTCTATTTATGGACTGAAGCAAGCTTCTCGAAGTTGAAACATAAGATTTGATGAGGCGATCAGATCTTATGACTTTGTTAAGAATGAAGATGAGCTTTGTATGTTCAGGAAGGTAAGTGGGAGCACTATCACCTTTTTGGTATTATATGTGGATGATATCCTGATCATTGAGAATGATGTATGAATGCTCTGCATAGTAAAAGCTTGGCTATCTAGGCACTTCTCCATGAAGGACTAAGGGAAGCATTCTGTATATTATGGATACGGATCTATAGAGATAGATCTAAGAGGATGCTTGGCTTATCCCAGTCTAGGTACATAGACACCGTTGTCAAAAGGTTTGACATGAAAAATTCTAAGAGTGGTCTCATACCAATGAGACATGGAATATCACTTTCTAGGAGTATGTCCCCAAAGACTCCTGAAGAAAAGATACACATGGATATGATACCATATGCCTCAGCAATAGGATCCATCATGTATGCTATGCTATGTACCAGGCCTGATATAGCGTATGCTCTGAGTGTCATGAGCAGGTATCAGGTAGATTTAGGCTTGGAGCACTGGAAAATAATAAAATATATCCTTAAGTACTTGAGAAGGACTAAAGATCTTTTTAGTATATGGAGGCAGTAGCCTCAGGGTTGAGGGTTACATGAACTTGTGCTTCCAGTTTGATGTCGATGATAGCAAGTCTAATTCGGGATATGTATTCACCCTGAATGGAGGAGCAGTATACTATAAGAGTTCCAAGCAAGACACTATTGCTGAGTCGACCACAAAGGCGGAATACATTACTGTGATAGAGGCAACAAAGGAGAGAGTTTGGATGAAGAAGTTTATCATAGATTTGGGAGTCATGTCGAGCAACGAGGAGCTGATTCCCTTAAATTATGATAAATACGGGGCGATTACTCAAATAAGAGAACCGGAGTCTCATCAGAAATGTTCTAAGGAGGTTTTAGCTTATTAGAGAGATCGTGGCCCGAAGAGATGTAGTAGTGGAAAGAGTTCCATCCGAAGATAACATTGTAGATCCACTGATAAAGCCATTGACTCATATTGTCTTTGAGCATCACAGAGGTCTGATGGGGATCAGACATATTGGGGATTGGCTTTAGGTCTAGTGGGAGATTGCTAGTCATATATGCTCTACAAGCCAATCACATGAATGATGGCACTTGTGATTTGATATACACTCTTTCTCTTTGTTTATTCTTAGATATTTTATCACTTTATCTTATATGTTGCATATATTGTAATGTCCTTGGATCTGTACAATGGGAATCAGATCATGATGAGATCACGATAATGAGACCGATTCACCTTTAAACACAGACCCTAAATAATTCTGGTCATAGGTTACTCGAGAGGGACATCAAAACAACTAGATAGACTAGTGTGTTATATATTTGTGCAATGGAAATTGGATCATGATGAGATCACAATAATGAGACTGATTCACCTTTAAACACAAACCCTAAATAATCTTGGTCATAGGTTACTTGAGAGGAACATCGAGACAACTGGATAGACTGGTGTATTATATACCCATCCATATGATGGAGGTGGCTGGTCTCATAGCTGCTCATGTGGGGATACTAAGGGTACAGTGCAGGTGCTTATTGGGGAATGAGTTCACTAATTAATCTGCCAACGGAATGCTGGATGTTTATTGATACCTCATATCAGGTAGCGATTCCATAGTGTTGGGAAATCCATAGGGGGCGACATCTCATGCGCAGTAGAGGAATAGAAAAATAAAAACCTTGAATTTCCATAAAAAGTTTCGTCATCGTGCAAAGATCGGTGCATTAAAAATAAATCCACGAAAACTACATATGTAAAAGAAAGTACCTAGGGAGATCGTATATCCCTGAATCCCTGCAGATTTGTAGGAGAGGATGAAGAAGGTCAAGCATCTTCCTCTCTAGCGGTATCCACACGGCATGGACTACAACGATGCTCCTCTCTTGGGAGAGGAGAATAGAAGATGGCCACCAAAAAAGAAACCCCCCAGCCTATGGAGCTTTGGTTCCCTCCTATTTATAGAGGCCTCCTGTAAACCCTAATGGATCTTGCCCTGTTGGGTATTTGATCTCCATCTAATTACCCAAGCCTCTTGGATTAGTGGGTCTCTACCTAATAATCTCTTATTAGCAATTATTGGATCTCAAATGAGGATCCAATAATTCAGGGGCTTAATGAATATCTAATAAGATAGGGGCTCTAGCGGATATCTCATATCCGAACCTTTACTCGTCGCAACACCTACCATATGTGTAGGACCCTCTAGGCCCAATATCGAGCTGGCCGTGAGTCATACTTGTCAGAACTCCTTCTGACTTAGTGAATTATTATCTCTATAATAATTTATCTGACTCATCGACTGCGGATGTACTAGGCCACTATGCCGCAATCCCCAGACAATATAGGGGAATCCAATCCTTTGGACCTATCTGTCCTCAGTTACCATGTATCTATAATCCCTCATCCATCTAATATCCCAAAAACCCTATACCGGGCATGGTGTTATCAGGCCCGTACGATCTTCTCTCGAATCTTGCTTTAGTCAAATTCTCTCGGAGAACTCTTTCTCTCTCAATCCGAATAACCTTGGCCAAGGATTTGTTCGAGCAAGAATACATGAGATATTCCTCTTATGATACCAAGAGCGGATTATCCTCTATTGACACTCAATAACCCTCATAAGGTTGGCTATCACTCCCAATAACTGATTGTACTAGATCTGGAAGTTCTAAACCTATAAGTCCAGTATCAAAGAGTGGAGTACTCATACATGATATCCTTGGTGTCTTAAGTCTAAGGACCAGATAAACTACTGGGACTACGGAATCGCTGTCTGATGTGAGGTATCAATAACCATCCAGCATTCCATAAGCGGATCAATCAGTGAACTCATTCCCCAATGAGCACATACACTGTACCCTTAGTGTCCCCACACGAGTAGCTATGAGACCAGCCACCTCCATCATATGGACGAGTATACAGCACACCAGTCTATCCGGTTATCTCGATGTCCCTCTCGAGTAACCTATGACTGAGATTATTTAGGGTCTGTGTTTAAAGGTGAATCGGTCTCATTATCATGATCTCATCACGATCCGATTCCCATTTCACAGATCCAAGGACATCACAATATATGCAACACGCAAGATAAAGTGATAAAATGCCTGATAATAAGTAAAGAGAAAGAGTGCATATCAAGTCACAAGTGCCATCACTCATATGATTGGCTTGTAGGGCACATATGACTAGCAATCTCCCACATGACCTAAAGCCAATCACCAACATGTCTGATCCCCATCAGACCTCTATGACGCTCAAAGATAATCTGAGTCAATAACTTTGTCAGTGGATCTACAATGTTATCTTCGGATGGAACGCTTTTCACTACTACATCTCTTTGGGCCACGATCTCTCTAATAAGCAAGAACCTCTTCAGAACACTTCTGATTAGACTCGGGTTCCCTTATTTAAGTAATCACCCCATAGTTGTCACAATATAAGGGAATCAGCTCTTTGTTGCTCGACATGACTCCCAAATCTGTGATGAACTCCTTCATCAAGACTCCCTCCTTTGCTACCTCTACCGCAGTAATGTATTTTGCCTTTATGGTCAAGTCAGCTGTAGTGTCTTGCTTGGAACTCTTCCAGCATACTGCTCCTCCATTCAGGGTGAACACATACCCTGAATTAGACTTGCTATCATCGACATCGGACTGGAAGCTTGAGTCCGTGTAGCCCTCAACCCTAAGGCTACTTCCTCCATATACCAGTAAAAGATCCTTAGTCCTTCTTAAGTACTTTAGGATACATTTTACTACTTTCTAGTGCTTCAAGCCTGGATCTGTCTGATACCTGCTCGTGACACTCAGAGCATGCGCTATATCAGGCCTGGTACATAGTATAGCATACATGATAGATCCTATCGCTGAGGCATATGGTATCCTATCCATGTGTGCCCTTTCTTTAGGAGTCTTTGGGGATATACTCCTAGAAAGTGATATTTTATGTCTCATTGGTATGAGACCTCTTTTGGAATTTTCCATACTAAACCTTTTGACAATGGTGTCTATGTTCCTAGATTGGGATAAGCCTAGCATCCTCTTAGATCTATCTCTATAGATCCGTATCCCTAGTATGCAGGATGCTTCCCCTAAGTCCTTCATGGAAAAGTGCCTAGATAGTCAAGCTTTTACTATGGAGAGTATTCCTACATCATTTCCAATGATCAGGATGTCATCCGCATATAATACTAAAAGGTAATAATGCTCCCACTTATCTTCATGTACACACAAGGCTCATCTTCGTTCTTAACGAAGTCATAAGATCTGATCGCCTCATCAAATCTTATGTTCTAACTTCGGGAAGCTTGCTTTAGTCCATAAATGGACCTAAGCAACCTGCATACCTTATCTGGGTTATCCCTGGATACGAATCCCTCAGGCTGTATCATATACATCTCCTCCTCGAGGTTGCTATTAAGGAATATGATTTTGATGTCCATCTACCAGATCTCATAATCATAGTGTGCTGCAATAGCCAATAGAATTCGAATAGATTTTAGCATAGCTACGGGTAAGAAAGTTTCATTATAGTTAACACCTTACCTTTGATAATAACCCTTAGCCACTAGCCTTGCTTTATAGATTTCTACCTTTCCATCTACTCCAATCTTCGTTTTGAAGATCCATTTGTAGCTAATGGGTACAATACCCTCGGGTGCAACAACTAGGTTCCAAACCTTGTTGGAGTACATGGAATCCATTTCTGAATTCATGGCTTCTTGCCATTTTCCAAAGTCTATGCTCATAAAAGTCTCCTCATACGTCTGAGGATTCTCAATATCCTCCCTTTTGATATGTCCCACATATCTCTCAGGAGGATGAGATACTCTACCGGACCTACGTAAAGTTAGAACTTGTGCACTAGGTATCTGAACAGACTCTAGCTGTGGAATGGTGCTTGAGCTAGGTTCTCCAACCTCACTCAACTCTCTCATGCTCCCACTATTTCTACCAAGAATGTGTTCCTTCTCAAGGAACACTACTCTATTGGCTACAAAGACCTTTTGGTCCTCAGGGTGATAGAAATAATACCTACAAGTTTTCTTGGGGTATGCCATGAACTTGCACTGTTCCATCCTAGATTTCAACTTATCGGGGTTGTATCTCTTAACGTAGGCAGGGCAGCCCCAAATCTTAACAACCTTAAGATCGAGCTTCTTCCCATTCCATATCTCATATGGAGTAGACATCACTGACTTAATTGGAATTCTATTCAGAAGGTCAACTATGGTCTCTAGGGCATATCCCCAGAATGACATGGGTAGGTCGGCGAAACTCATCATGGAACACACCATGTCTAACAGTGTGTGATTTCTCCTTTCTAATACACCATTAAGCTGCGGTGTATAAGGACGTGCCCATTGGGATAAAATATCATAATTTTTGAGGAACTGGGTGAACTCTGTACTCAAGTACTCACCTTCTCGATCTGATCGAAGGGTTTTAATACTCTTTCCTATTTGGTTCTCCACTTCATTCTCATATTCCTTGAATTTCTTAAAAGCCTCAGACTTGTACTTCATCAAGTACACATATCCGTATGTTGAGAAATCATTAGTGAAAGTAATGAAGTAGGAATAACCACCTATGGCATGAGTCGACATGGGACCACATACATCACTATGTATGAGTTCCAGTAACTCAGTGGCTCTCTCTCCAGTTCCAATAAATGGAGAGTTGGTCATCTTTTCGCGAAGGTAAGATTCACAAGTCGCATATGACTCATAGTCAAATGGATCTAGATATCTATTCTTCAGCAACTTTTGAATCATTCCCTCATGGATGTGACCTAGCCTACAATGCCACAAATATGCATTGTTCACTTACACTCATGATGTATGAAGTTGTATCTAGCATAAATAAACCATTATTCAATGTTTCTCTCGTGATAATCTCATCATCTAATATTATTAAACAACCATTATTCTCAAACATGAAATTAAAATAATATTTTTGATAATAGAAGGAACATAATAGTATGCATCTAATGCAATAATAGCTCCACTAAGCAGATATAAGGTGACCTTGACAATGGCCACTATAGCAACCTTTGCTCTATTGCCCATCTTAAGGTCCACCTCGCCTCTCTTTAATCTCTTAGGTCTTGTCAAAACCTGCAACGAATTACAGATATGATAAGTACTCTCGGTATCCAATACCCATGTATTATCATAAGATTCTGACAAATGGAGACTGATCATGAATGTACTTAAAGCTTCTCCAAGCTTTTGTTTCGCCCTCTCTATAAGGTACTCTTTGTGGTTCCTCTTTCAGTGTCCATCTTTGCCGCAGTGGAAGCACTGGCCTTTGTCCTTTATTGGGTCTTTCTTAGCAACTTTTGCCTTACCCATTTTGCCCTTGCCCTTGCCCTTGCCCTTCTTAAGGGACTTCTCAGCCTTCCTTTTCTTTCTAGTTTCACCAGTATAGAGAACTGCCTTCACTTTCTTGATGGTGCTCTTTGCTTCTCTCAATATATTGAGTAGCTCTGGGAGGGTCACCTCAAGCTTGTTCATATTAAAATTCATTATAAACTGAAAAAAAGAATCTGGTAGGGATTGAAGCACAAGATCCACACATAGGTTATCCTCTAGGACAATTCCTAGACCTGTGAGTTTCTCGATCCACTCAATCATCTTAAGGACATGGTTCTGAACTGGTATCCCCTTAGTCATCTTGGTATGAAAAAGACTCTGATATCTCATATCGCTGAGTTCTTCCCTATTTCTCAAACAGTTTGTGGAGATCCATGAGTATGGAATTAGCATCTATATTTTCATGTTGCCTCTGTAACTCAGTCATCATAGAGGCCAACATATAATACTGAGCAAGAGTGGAATCATTTATATACTTCACATAACAAGCGATCTCATCCTCGCTTGCCCCTTCATCGGGCATAGGGATTACTGTATCAAGGACGTATGCGATTTTCTTCGCCATAAGAACGATTCTCAGATTGTGAAGCTAATCTATATAATTTGGACCAGTGAGGCGGTTGGCATCAAGTATGCCATGTAAAGGATTTGAAAGCGATATTTTTTTTAAAATAAAGATGTAGCAGAAATAAATAACATGTAGACTTTGTAAAAAATTAAACAGTTAAGACAAGGACTTCTATCTTAATGTACTCCCACTAATTTTTCATGAGACGCACAACACCCTCCGGTATATGAATCGGAGACCCCCGACGGATCTCTAGTGGAGATCGGGATCCAATCGGCGTCTTAACGTAACCTCGAGGGACTCGACCAATCACGTTAAGCCCATAAAGGTAGGCAACTCTTACCAATCACAACTCCTTGTGATTCCCATCCTATTCGACCTCCGAACCACCATGGCCTTGAGGGACTCGACTAACCATGATATTCGGTTAAGTCATTACCATCGTTACAAGATGAGTCTGATTCGATGATATACTCTCGAGGGACTCGACCAAGCATACCATGTCCTTAGGTCATCGGTGACATCTGTATGTCGTAGATAAGATAGTGAAACATGATATAGGTGAGTCTCGAGGGACTCGACCAACTCAACCAATGCCAAGAATTAGTTCCTACCTATAACGATGGAAGGCCACGAGGGTTAATCTAATTGCCTCATGTTTACTAACTTAATATTATTAATAGAGGAGATTTTTATTTGGTCTCCTAACATAATATGTCACACACATACATATTTAATATATATATATATCTACATCACATGTAAATATATATACATATCTAGTAGGTGTATAATCAATCACACATCACATGAGCAATCACACCAGATGATCATGGACCACATTTTAATATGATAAAGCTCAAGGTAGTGGGCCCAATCAATCACATCAAGATCTATGTGTGCATTAGTGCACCTCCATGCCCTGTGATCGTCCATCTCGCTTTGTCGGTTCAGTCAGCATCTCAATGCATCTCTATGCGTCGAATCGTCCGTCTCGACCTCGTAGGTCCCACTATCACTTCCACGCTCCCATTGCGCCTCCTCATATAATTATAATAAATTATAGGCACGTAAGCCTGATAATAAATGAGAAAAATAGAGGCTCGCAAGCCCTAATAATAATAATCACATGTACACACATCATATCACACGATTCATGATCATTTATCAACATCATACATCACATGTATATGTTATTCTATAGGACTACTAGATAAATAATAATAGTTAATTAAATATTTTAATTAATTAATATTTTTTTTTAAATCAAGGATATATATAGAATTTTAGAATTCCCAAGGGTGTTTTGGTCATTTGACCAAAAGGGACAAAATTAAAATTTTTGAAATTATGAGGGGTAAAACTATCTTTTGCCCGAAAACCCTAATTCTCATTGCCTGCGTTGTGGCCATCGCCGCCGCCACCCTGTTAGCAATGGCAATGCGGGGGAGGGGGGGGTGGTGGGTGCCACGGCACCCATGCCCATGGGTGACACCGTCGGCAGCAGGCGGGCGCAGTGCCCGCAGGCGCTACCCCTTGTGGGCGCACGCCTCTACGGGCACCGTTGCGGGTTGCTCGCCTGTAAGCGGGCGCCCTTGGTGGCTTTGTGCCCGTGGTGGCGGTTGCCCCTATAGGCGAGGCCGCCATAGCGGGTGCGCGCCACCCCTGCGGGCTCTTCTGCTCGTAGGTGCAGTGCCCGCAGGTGAGCGGCTCACCTTGGGTGGCACCATTACGGGCAAGTGTCACCTCCTCAAGCGGCCTTGCCCCTCTCGGGCTGCTCACCCGCGGGTGGCACCGCTTGTTGCCCTTCCTTGCCTTTTGCGTCAATAATTTTGACGACAAAAGCTGTTCTAAATATAACACACGCAGTTTAAGATCTGATCTTCGCATGAACAACTTGGCTCTGATACCACTGTTGGAAAATCCAGGAGGCGATGATATCACATGCGCAGCAAAAGAACATAAAACAAAAACCTTGGATTTTCATGAAAGGTTCCATCGTCGTGCGAAGATCGGTGCATTCAAAAATAAATCTGTGAAAACTACATGTGTAAAAGAAAGTACCTAGGGAGATCATAAATTCCTAAATCCCTACAGATTTATAGGAGAGGATGAAGAAAGTCAAGCATCTTCTTCTCTAGCGATATCTATATGGCAGGGACTACGACGATGCTCCTCTTTTGGACAGAGAAGAATAGAAGGTGACTACTGAGAAACCCCAGCCTATGGGCTTTCAATTCCCTCCTATTTATAGAGGCCCCTGATAGGACCCTAGTAGGGTAAGGTCCTACTCAACTATGTAGCAGCTAATAAAAACCCTGTGAGAATATAATAAACCCCACCTAGCCACCTCTATCCTATAAAGAAGAGAGGCTAGGGTTTATATTTGGGTCTTTGGGCTTCTTAGCCGTCGCCCCCTTGTTACTGGGCCGGCCCGCTAAGGTTGAGGGAAAATTAGGTAGTTCACTTAGGAAGCTGCCCCTAGGGCTAGGGTTTGGAGCTCTATATAAGCTTGTAGCCTCCACCTCTTTGGAATAAGAAAGATCAATCTACAATTGCAGCCACCAGGCTACTTGGAGGGTGGAACCCCTATAGCGTTCCAAGGGTTGATCCCCCTCAAAGATCAATCTCTATAGAATTTCTCTGGGGTTCTATTATCTGGTATTAGAGCAGCGATCTTGCTGCTTTTGCTGCCATCCCTGCTGCCCACAATTAGCCAAGCAATTCCCATAATTGCTCTTGACGTCGTCGTCTCCACCGTCATCTCTTGACATAGATCAAATCAATCTACAGTCGCCACCTCTAATTGCATCAGAGATCTGGTATTTTTCTATCACCAATACCTTTTGCTACTATAATTTTTCATCTAAAATATCAAAAAGAAGTTTTTCTATCAATCCCTTGCCTGCAAATTCCTTGCGTCGCAAAAGTTACCATCTTTGAGAACGAAGGATCGCTGCAGAAAATTTCAGCCGCGTGTTGCTGCCTTTAACCGATCTAATTGTTATCCTTTTTGAACGAAATTTTTTATGCACCTCATAGATCATCTTGGCTCCCATCCATGATTGATCTATTGTGGAATTCATCAAAAAAAAAAATTCATGTGTTGCTGCAATCTCTCGTCGCAAACTGTTGAAATTTTTCGACGAGAATTCTGCTATCGCAACTTGCACCGATTTCTTTACTGCTTTGTTGCCAAAATTTCTTGATCCAATTTGTTATCCTTGTTGATATCTAAACTAAGATTCTACCGTCAAACCCCCTCCTCAAATCCCTGAGTTTTTGCTGGAAATTTCATCGAGAAATCGTTATTTCTTCGACGACAATTCTGCTCTTACGAGGCAGCGTACATAGGCAGCAATTGCCATTGATTTTTGTCAAATCTTTGCTGCGATCTACCACATATCTAAAACCCTCTTCCCTAACCTTTATCCACTACCATCTCAGCCAAAAACTCCATCAAATTACAGCCCCAAATAGCACCCAAAACAGCCACAAAACAAGCCTAAACCGCAACCTACATCCACCGATCCACAAACCCTTTCGGCCACCACTTCCCTCAAACAATTCATGATTTTAACTCAGCAACAAAAGAGAGATCTTAATATTACAGATCTGGAGGCATATACTATGGCATCCGAGGAGGCGATAAATGCTAAATTCTAAGCCTTCGAGACGCGAATGGAGGATAAGATTCGGGCTCTCTTTGTCGAACTCAGTTTGGGTCGAACACTGAGCCCAAAGAAATCTCATCAAGGAGAGAGCTCTGACCGAAGAGATGACTCCCAAGAGAAGGGAGGCTCTATGACCGATCCCTACTATCCACGCATGAGGGTGGACTTTCCTAGATGGGAAGAAGGAGACCCGATTGGTTGGATCTCGCACGCGGAGCGATATTTTTGGTATCACAAAACTGCGGACGTATCTATGGTAGAAATTGCAGCTATACATCTTGAAGGGGATGCCATACAATGGTTTGATTAATTTGAACACACTCATGGAGTCCTCTCATGGCGACAATTCAAAGAAGGACTGCTGATCCGCTTCGGACCAACCGATTACGAGAACATCGACGGACAACTAGCAAAGATCCGACAAACCTCCACCATCCAGGAGTATCAAACCAGGTTTGAAAGGTTATCTAATCAAACTCATGATTGGTCTGAAAAATAGTTATTAGGGACATTTATTGAGGGCTTAAAGCCGGAGATCCGAGGAGAAGTTAAAGCACGACAACCGTACACGCTTATGGCAGCCATCTCTTTCGCACGACTTCAAGAGGAGCGATTAAACTACGAAGCCCGGAGGACTGGGGTCATTCCCCAACCAGCAATATCGAATCCCTCAGCCCCCCCTACTATCAGTTGAGCTCCTGCACCAAAAAGGTTGACAAGAGAAGAGCTTCGAGACCAATCTGCCAAGGGGTTATGTTGGCATTGTGACGAGCCGTGGAACCGCGAGCATCGCTGTAAAAAAGGAGACTTCTTGTGATTGAACCAGTGGAAGAAGAGATCAGTGAATAGCCAAAAAAGAGTCTTGAACATGAGGATGAAGATGTGGAAGAAGAGCCACAATCAACCGACTTTATGGTACATGCGCTAGTCGGCTACTCAAATCCGCAAATGATGAAAGTTGGAGGCCTGCTCAACCAACAACCAATCACCGTTCTCATCGATACAGGCAGTACTAATAATTTTCTAAATAGTAAGGTTGCTGCTCGGATGGCGCTCTATATCGAAGGTTACAGCAAGTTCAACGTAAAGGTTGCCGACGGCCGAATCCTAAAATGCGACCAAAGATGCCCACAGGTGAAACTATTACTGCAGGGCCAAGAAATTGTTGCCGACTTCTTCCTCCTACCAATTGATGATTATGAGGCTGTGCTGGGCATAGAATGGCTGACGACACTAGGTGATGTCTCTTGGAACTTTTCCAAATTGATTGCAAAGGTAAACAGGTCACCCTACGCGGTAAGCGCGGAAGCAACGTAACCACCGTTTCAACCCAACGAATAGAGAAAGTTTTACACAAGATAAATGGTGGCTTTCTTATGCATCTCCAAAGAGCAAACGAGGGGAGGAATAGAAGAAGGATCTAGAAACCAGTAACATCATCAAAAAATTGGAGGAGGATACAAGCGCAATAGCTCACTATACTTGGGATTCGAGGGATCTACGCTATAAAGGTCATATTGTGCTTGTACCAAACTCCCCTTGCATCAAAGTCATTCTACACGAAATGCACTTCACACCTTTAGCAGGGGCACTTGGATTTCTAAGAACCTACAAAAGAGTGAAGCAAAACTTTTATTGGAAAGGGATGAAAAAAATTATTTTTGAATACGTAGCACAATGTGATGTATGTCAACAGCAAAAAGGTGAAACAGTGGCGAGTCCAGGGAAACTACAACCACTACCCATACCAGACTCGGTGTGGACTGACATCTCCATGGACTTCATCGAAGGGCTACCACCTTCCAAAGGTAAAAGCACAATCCTTGTGGTGGTTGATCGACTTACGAAATATGCTCATTTTTGTCCCTACACTGTTAGTATTGCTCGAAAACCCTGGGATGCCAAGGTCCATCGTAAGTATTGCTTCACTAGTAAATTTTGGATTTTTACCAAACTCAAAAATATATGTTAAACTGTTTAGAGACATACCTTGGGATGCCAAAGGAGGTCCATCGGGCCGAATGGTGGTACAATACTACATATCATTCATCTACAATATGTACCCCATATGAAGCATTATATGGTCGGTTGGCCCCTATGATTCCAAAGTATGTAATTGGTTCGGCTAAGGTAGATCAGGTCGACCAAGATTTAATTGACAGGGACAAACTCCTATAGCTACTAAAGGATAACCTCTATACCGCTCAAGCTAGAATGAAGCAGCAAGCTGACACACGAAGAAGTGAAAGAGAATTTTTAGTAGGAGACTGGGTTTATCTTCGCCTACAACCATACAAGCAACTATCCATCAACACATGAGCCTCCATGAAGCTATCTCCACGTTTTTATGGGCCCTATCAGATCATAGAGCGTATTGGAGCTGTGGCGTACAGACTTAAATTACCTAAAGATGCCAAAATTCACCCTGTCTTCCACGTGTCATGCTTGAAGCCCAAGTTGGGAGAACATGAGACACCCCAGATCTAACTACCCAACACCACTGATGATGGAAATATTCAAGTCCAACCACAAGCCATCCTCGACCGCAGAGTCGTGATGCGTCATCGACGTCCCTCTACTGAAGTACTAGTACATTGGACTAATTTACCACTCGAAGATGCCACATGGAATAATATGAGGAGCTGAAGTCCCAGTTCCCTGAGTTCATGGAACCCCAGCCTTGAGGACAAGGCTGATTTGAAGAGGGCGGGCTTGATAGGACCCTAGTAAGGTAAGGTCCTACTCAACCATGTAGCAGCTAATAAAAACCCTGTGAGAATGTAATAAACCCCACCTAGCCACCTCTATCCTATAAAGAAGAGAGGCTAGGGTTTATATTTGGGTCTTTGGGCTTCTTAGCCGTCGCCCCCTTGTTACTGGGCCGGCCCGCTAAGGTTGAGGGCAAATTAGATAGTTCACTTAGGAAGCTGCCCCTAGGGCTAGGGTTTGGAGCTCTATATAAGCTTGTAGCCTCCACCTCTTTGGAATAAGAAAGATCAATCTACAATTGCAGCCATCAGGCTACTTGGAGGGTGGAACCCCTATAGCGTTCCAAGGGTTGATCCCCCTCAAAGATCAATCTCTATAGAATTCCTCTAGGGTTCTATTAGCCCCTTGTAAACCCTAATAGATCCTACCCTATTGGCATTATCTCACATTATCTAGATGTATATTGTGATGTCCCTAGATCTGTGCAATGGGAATCGGATCGTGATGAGATCATGATAATGAGATCGATTCACCTTTAAACACACACCCTAAATTATCCTGGTCATAGATTACTCGAGAAGGACATCGAGATAACCAGATAGACTAGTGTGCTGTATACCCGTTCATATGATGGAGGTAACTGGTCTCATAACTACTCATGTGGGGACACTAAGGTACAGTGCAGGTGCTCATTGGAGAATGAGTTCACTGATTGATCCGCCTATGGAATGCTGGATGGTTATTGATACCTCATGTCAGACAGCGATTCCGTAGTCCTAGTAGTGTATCTGGTCCTTAGACTTGAGACACCAAGGATGTCCTGTATGAGTACTCCATACAGATGGCTACCACTCTTTGATACCGGACTTATAGGTTTGGAAAGCTCCATATCTAGTACAGCCGGTCATTAGGAGTGGTAGCCATCCTTACGAGGACTATTGAGTGTCAATAGAGGATCATCCGCTCTCGGTATCATGAGAGGAATATCTCATGTGTTCTTGCTCGAACAAATCCTTGGCCAAGGTTATTCGGATTGAGAGAAAAAAGAGTTCTCCTGAGAATCCGACAAGAGCAAGACTCGAGGAGAGACCGTATGGGCCTGACAGCACCATGCTTGGTATAGGGTCTCTGGGATATTAGATGGATGAGAGACTATAAATACATGGTAACTGAGGACAGATAGGTCCAAAGGATTGGATTCCCTTGTATCGTCTAGGGGCCGCGGCGTAGTGGCCTAGTACGTCCGCGGTCGATGAGTTGGGTGAATTATTATAGAGATAATAATTCACTAAGTCAGAAGGAGTTCTGACAAGTATGACTCACGGCCAGCTCGATATTGGGTCTAGAGGGTCACACAAATATGGTAGGTGTTGCGACGAGTAGAGGTTCGGATATGAGATATCCGCTGAACCCCCTATCTTATTGGATATCCATTAAGCCCTTGAATTATTGGATCCTGAGATGAGATCCAATAATTGCTAATAAGAGATTATTGGGTAGAAACCGACTAATCCAAGAGGCTTGGGTAATTGGATGGAGATCCAATACCCAATAGGGCAAAAGATCCATTAGAGTTTTTTAAGGGGCCTCTATAAATAGGAGAGAACCAAAGTTCTATAGGCTGAGGGTTTTTGGTAGTCACCTCCTATTCGCCTCTCCCCAGAGAGAGAGGTGCATCGTTGTAATCCCTACCGTGTGGATACCGCTAGAGAGGAGGACACTTGACTTCCTTCATCCTCTCCCACAGATCTGTAAGAATTCAGGGATATACGATCTCCCTAGGTATCTTCTTTACATGTGTAATTTTCGCGGATTTGATTTTGACGCACTGATCTTCGCACGACGACGAAAACTTTCTATGAAAATTCTGGGGTGTTTTGTATTCTGTTCTTCCGCTGCGCATGTGATGTCGCTCCCTCTTGATGGATTTTCCAACAGTGGTATCAGAGCCAGGTTGTTCGTGTGAAGATCGGGTTTTAAACTATGTGTGTTGTGTTCTAGATCTGCATTTGACGCCAAAATCGTTGGCGCAAATAGTGAGAAAGGGCAACAACTATTGTTGCTCGCTTTCGTCAAAGCAATCGCAAGGTTGTTTGCAACCTTGCTCTTACCACGAGCAACAATCGGCGGCTTACCAAATAGGCAGCGCCCGCGCGGCAACGGCACCATGGCAGCCTTGCTTGCTGCCGTGCGCTGGCGCCGCGCCCGCGCCAGCGCCAGCTGGCGCCGGCGGTTGCCCACGGGTGCCGCGAAGCGGCGCTGGCGCGCCTGTGGTGGCGCTTTGCGGCGTGCCCACCGCGGTTGGGGCAAGACTGCGGCGCGCTGCCCGTGGCCGACGCTTGCGCGAGCGGCGCCCACCCGCAGTTGGGGCAATGCTTGCGGGCGCTGTGCCCTATGCCCTTTCTTGGCCGTCTTCGCCGCGCCGTAGTTTGCCGGCGTGGCGGCGGTACTCACCCGGCGTGGCGGCGTCGCCCTCCCCCAGCAGCGCAAGGCGCGCCGGTTGGGTGGCGGCGGCTGTAAGGGCAGTGAGGGTGAGGGATTAGGGTTTTAGGGCAAAAGACCGTTTTGCCCCTCGGAATTTAGAAATTTCAAATTCTGTCCCTTTTGACATAATTACTAAAATATCCCTCGGAATTTTAAAAATTCCAGATTCTGTCTCATTTGATAGAATTATCAAAATACCCTCAGAATTTAAGAAATTCCAATCTCTGTCCCTTTTGGTCGAATGACCAAAATACCCTTGGGAATTCAAAAAATTCCCTCTATGTCCCTATTTTCAGAAATATTAGTTAATTAAATAGTTTAATTAACTATTATTATTTATCTAGTAGTCCTATAAGATAACATATACATGTGATGTATGATGTGGACAAATGATCATGGACTTGTGATGTGATGTGTGTACATGTGATTATTATTATTGGGGTCTGCGTGCCTTTATTTTTCTCGTTTATTGTCGGGCCTGCGTGCCTGTAATTATATTGTAATTATCAGAGGAGGCGTAGTGGTAACATGACTCACGAGGCCGAGACGGACGATCCGACGCATGGAGATGCGTGGAGATGCCGACGGATCCGACGAAGCGAGATGGACGATCACAGGGCATAGAGATGCGCCGAAGTACACATAGATCTTGATGTGAGTGATTGGGCCCACTGGCTCGGGCCTGATCACATTAGGATATGGTCCATGATCATCTGGTGTGATTGCTCATGTGATGTGTGATTAGTTATACACCTACTAGATATATATATATATATTTGCATGCGATGTAGATATATATATTAAATACGTATGTGTATGACACATTATGTTAGGAGACCAAATCAAAAATCCTCTTCATTAATAATATTAAGTCAGTAAACGTGAGGTAATTAGATTGACCCACGTGGCCTTCCATCGTTATAGCTAGGAGCCGATTCCCGGTGTAGGTTGAGTTGGTCGAGTCCCTCGAGACTCACTTATATCACATCTCGCCATCTTATCTACGACATAGAGATGTTAGAGGTGACCTGAGGACATGGTATACTTGGTCGAGTCCCTCGAGAGTATATCACCGAATCAGACTCATCTGGTAATGATGTTAATGACTTAACCAAACATCATGGTTGGTCGAGTCCCTCGAGGCTATGGTGGTTTGGAGGCCGAACAGGATGGGAATCACAAGGAGTTGTGATTGACAAGAGTTGTCTACCTTTACGGGCTTAAGGTGATTAGCCGAGTCCCTCGAGGTTACGTTAAGACGCCGATTGGATCCTGATCCCTACTAGAGATCCACCGGGGGTCTCTGATTCACATACTGGAGGGTGTTGTGTGTCTGGTGAAAAATTAGTGGGAATACATTAAGATAAAAGTCCTTATCTTAATTGTTTAAATTTTTATAAATTCTGCATGTTATTTATTTTTGCTACATCTTTTATTTCAGAAAAATATCGTTTTCAAATCCTTTACGTGGCATACTTGATGCCAACCGCCTCACTGGTCCAAATTATACAGATTAGCTTCGCAATCTGAGAATCGTTCTCACAGTGGAGAAAATCGCGTATGTCCTTGATACAGTGATCCCTACGCCCGACGAAGGGGCAAGCGAGGATGAGATCGCTCGTTATGTAAAGTACTTAGATGATTCCACTCTTGCTCGGTGTTATATGTTAGCCTCTATGACTACTGAGTTACAAAGACAACATGAAAATATGGATGCTAATTCCATACTCCTGCATCTTTACAAATTGTTTGAGGAACAGGAAAGAACTCAACGATATGAGATATCAAAGAGTCTTTTCCATGCTAGGATGACTGAGGGGACACCGGTTCAGAACCATGTCCTTAAGATGATTGAGTGGATTGAGAAACTCACAGGTCTAGGAATGGTCCTAGAGGATAACCTGTGTGTGGATCTTGTACTTTAATCCCTACCAGATTTCTTTTCTTAGTTCATAATGAATTTTAATATGAACAAACTTGAGGTGACCCTCCTAGAGCTCCTCAATATGTTGAGAGAAGCAGAGAGCACCATCAAGAAAGAGAAGCCAGTTCTCTACACTGGTGAGACCAGAAAGAAAAGGAAGGCTGAGAAGACCCTTAAGAAGGGCAAGGGCAAGGGTAAAATGGGTAAGGCAAAAGTTGCCAAGAAAGACCCAACAAAGGACAAAGGCCAGTGCTTCCACTACGACAAAGATGGGCACTGGAAGAGGAATTACAAAGAGTATCTTGCAGAGAGGGCGAAACAGAAGCTTGCAGAAGTTTCAGGTACATTCATGACAATCTCCATTTGTCAGAATCTTGTGATAACACATGGGTATTGGATACCGGGAGTGCTTATCATATCTGCAATTCGTTGTAGGTTCTGGCAGGACCTAGGAGATTGAACAGAGGCGAGATGGACCTTAAGATGAGTAATGAAGCAAAGATTGCTACAGTGGCTATTGGCAAGGTCACTTTACATCTGCCTGGTGGAGCTATTATTGCATTAGATGCATGCTATTATGTTCCTTCTATTATCAAAAATATTATTTTCATTTCATGTTTGACAGTTATTGGACATAAATTTATTTTTGAGAACAATGGTTGTTCAATAATATTAGATGATGAGATCATCACGAAAGGAATATTGCATATTGGTTTATTTATGCTAGATATAGCTCCACATATCATGAGTGTAAGAGAGTCTAAGAGAAAATGAGAAATGGAGAACCATACTAGAAAGAGTATTAAAACCCTTCGATCAGATCGAGGAGGTAAGAACTTGAGTACAGAGTTCACTCAGTTCCTCGAAGACTATGAGATCTTATCCTAATGGACACCTCCTTATACATCATAGCTTAATGGTGTATCAGAAAGGAGAAATTACACACTGTTAGACATGGTGCATTTCATGATGTGTTTCGCCGACCTACCCATCTCATTCTGGGGATCTGCTCGAGAAATCACAGCTTACCTTCTGAACAGAATTTCAACTAAGTCAGTGATGTCTACTCCATATAAGATATGGAATGGGAAGATGCCTGATCTTAAAATTGTTAAGATTTGGGGCTACCCTGCCCACGTTAAGAGACATAACCTTAACAAGTTGGAATCTAGGATGGAACGGTGCAAGGTCGTGAGATACCCCAAGGAAACTTGTGGGTATTATTTCTATCACCTTGAGGACCGAAAGGTCTTTGTAGCCAAGAGAGCAGTGTTCCTTGAGAAGGAACACATTCTTGGTGGAGACAGTGGGAGCATGATAGAGTTGAGCGAGGTTGGAGAACATAACTCAAGCACCATTCCAGAATCTGTTCAGATACCTAACACACAAGTTCCAACTTTACGTAGGTCAGATAGAGTATCCCATCCTCCTGAGAGATATGTGGGACATATCAGAAGAGAGGATATTGGGGATATTGATCCTCAGACCTACGGAAAGCTATTATGAGCATAGACTCCGGGAAATGGCAAGAAGCCATGAATTCAGAAATGGATTCCATGTACTCCAACAAGGTTTGGAACCTAGTTGATGCATCCGAGGGTATTGTACCCATTGGTTGCAAGTGGATCTTCGAAAAGAAGATTGGAGTAGATGGACATGTAGAGACCTATAAAGCAAGGCTAGGGGCTAAGGGGTATCGTCAAATGTAAGGTGTTGACTATGACGAAACTTTCTCACCTATAGCCATGCTAAAATCCATTCGAATTCTATTGGCTATTGCAGCACACTATGATTATGAGATCTGGTAGATGGACGTCAAAACTACTTTCCTCAATGGTAACCTCGATGAGGAGGTGTATATGATACAGCCTGAGAGATTCGTGTCCAAGGATAACCTAGATAAGGTGTGCAAGTTGCTTAGGTCCATTTATGGACTAAAGCAAGCTTCCCAAAGTTGGAACATAAGATTTGATGAGGCGATGAGATCTTATAACTTCGTTAAGAACGAAGATGAACCTTGTGTGTATAGGAAATTAAGTGGGAGCACTATCACCTTTTTGGTATTATATATGGATGACATCTTGATCATTGGGAATGATGTAGGAATGCTCTCCACAGTAAAGACTCGATTATCTAGGCACTTCTCCATGAAGGACTTAAGGGAAGCATCCTGCATATTAGGGATACGGATCTATAGAGATAGATCCAAGCGGATGCTTGGCTTGTCTCAGTCCAGGTACATAGACACCATTGTCAAAATGTTTGGCATGCAAAATCCCAAGAGTGGTCTCATACCAATGAGACATGGAATATCACTTTCTAAGGGTATGTCTCCAAAGACTCCTGAAGAAAGGGCACACATGGATATGATGCTATATGCATCAGTGATAGGATCTATCATATATGCTATGCTATGTACCAGGCCTGATATAGCACATGCTCTGAGTGTCACGAGTAGATATCAGGCAGATCCAGGCTTGGAGCACTGGAAAGCAGTAAAATGTATCCTTAAGTACTTGAGAAGGACTAAGGATCTTTTACTGGTATATGGAGGTAGTAGCCTCAAGGTTGAAGGCTACACGGACTTGAGCTTCTAGTCCGATGTCGATGATAGTAAGTCTAATTCAGGGTATGTGTTCACCCTGAATGGAGGAGCAGTATGCTAGAAGAGTTTCAAGCAAGACACTACTGCTGACTCGACCATAGAGGCGGAATACATTGCCGCGGAAGAGGCAGCAAAGGAGGGAGTCTGGATGAAGAAGTTCATCACAGATCTAGGAGTCATCCCGAGCAGCGAGGAGCTGATTCCTTTATATTGCGACAAATACGGGATGATTACTCAAATAAGAGAACCCGGGTCTCATCAGAAGTGTTCTGAGGAGGTTCTAACTTATTAGAGAGATCGTGGCCTGAAGAGATGTAGTAATGGAAAGAGTTCCATCCGAAGATAATATTACAGATCCAATGACAAAGCCATTAACTCAGATTGTCTTTGAGCATCATAGAGGTCTAATGGGGATCAGACATGTTGGTGATTGGCTTTAGGTCAAGTGGGAGATTGCTAGTTATAAGTGCCCTACAAGCCAATCACATGAGTGATAGCACCTATAACATGCTGTGTCAATCTCTTTGCTTATGATTATTGGCATTATCTCACATTATCTAGATGTATATTGTGATGTCCCTAGATCTGTGCAATGGGAATCAGATCGTGATGAGATCACGATAATGAGATTGATTCACCTTTAAACACAGACCCTAAATTATCCTGGTCATAGGTTACTCGAGAAGGACATCAAGATAATCGGATAGACGGTGTCTTTGTATACCCGTTCATATGATGGAGGTAGCTGGTCTCATAGCTACTCGTGTGGGGACACTAAGGGTGCAGTCACGGTGCTCATTGGAGAATGAGTTCAGCGATTGATCCGCCTACGGAATGCTTTGGATGGTTATTGATACCTCACGTCAAACAGCGATTCGTAGTCGATAGTGTATCTAGTCCTTAGACTTGAGACACCAAGGATGTCTGTATGAGTACTCCACTCTTTGATACCGGACTTATAGGTTTGGAAAGCTCCATATCTAGTACACCGGTCATTGGGAGTGGTAGCCAACCTTACGAGGGCTATTGAGTGTCAAGAGGATCATCCGCTCTCGGTATCATGAGAGGAATATCTCATGTGTTCTTGCTCGAACAAATCCTTGGCCAAGATTATTTGATTGAGAGAGAAAGAGTTCTCGGAGAATCCGACAAGAGCAAGACTCGAGGAGAGACCGTATGGGCCTGACAAAGACACCATACCTGTATAGGGTCTTTGAGATATTAGATGGATGAGAGACTATAGATACATGGTAGCGAGGATAGATAGGTCCAAAGGATTGGATTCCCTGTATCGTCCTAGGGGCCGCGGCGTAGTGGCCTAGTACGTCCGTCCATGATCGATGAGTTGGGTGAATTATTATAGAGATAATAATTCACTAAGTCGAAGGAGTTCGACAAGTATGACTCACGGCCATTTCGATATTGGGCCTAGAGGGTCACACACATATGGTAGGTGTTGCGACGAGTAGAGGTTCGGATATGAGATATTCGCTGAACCCCCTATCTTATTGGATATCCATTAGGCCCTTGAATTATTAGATCTTGAGATGAGATCCAATAATTGCTAATAAGAGATTATTGGGTAGAAACCCACTAATCCAAGAGGCTTGGGTAATTGGATGGAGATCCAATACCCAATAGGGCAAAAGATCCATTAGGATTTTTCAGGGGGCCTCTATAAATAGGAGGGAACCAAAGTTCTATAGGCTGAGGGTTTTTGGTAGCCACCTCCTATTCGTCTCTCCCCAGAGAGAGAGATGCATCATCGTAATCCCTACCGTGTGGATACCGCTAAAGAGGAGGACACTTGACTTCCTTCATCCTCTCCCACAGATCTGCAGGAATTTAGGGATATACGATCTCCCTAGGTATCTTCTTTATATGTGCAGTTTTCGTGGATTTATTTTTGACGCACCGATCTTCGCACGATGACGAAAACTTTCTACGGGAAATCTGGGGTGTTTTATTTTCTGTTCTTCCGCTGCGCATGTGATGTCGCTCGCCCTTGATGAATTTCCCAACAGGATCTCTATCCAATCACCCAAGCCTCTTAGATTAATGGGTCTCTATCCAATAATTTCTTATTAGCTCTTATTGGATCTCATCTTAAGATCCAATAATTCAGGAGCTTATTGGATATCTAATAAGATAGGGGCTCTAGCGGATATCTCATATCCGAACCTCTACTCGTCGCAACACCTACCATATGTGTGTGACTCTCTAGGCCCAATATCGAGCTGCCCGTGAGTCATATTTGTCAGAACTCCTTTTGACTTAGTGAATTATTCTCTCCATAATAATTCACCCGACTCATCGATTTCGGACATACTAGGCCACTACGCCGTTGTCCCCAAACGATATAGGGGAATTCAATCCTTTGGACCTATCTGTCCTCTGTTACCATGTATCTATATTTTCTTATCTATCTAATATCCTAGAGACCCTATACCGGGCATGGTGCTATTAGGCCCATATGGTCTCTCCTCGAGTCTCGCTCTTATCGGATTCTCCCGGAAAACTCTTTCTCTCTCAATCCGAATAACCTTGGCTAAAGATTTTCTCGAGCAAGAATAGATGGGATATTCCTCTCATGATACTGAGAGCGGATGATCCTCTATTGACACTCAATAACCCTCGTAAGGTTGGCTACCACTTCCAATAATCGGTTGTACTAGATCTGGAACTTCCAAACCTATAAGTTCGGTATCAAAGAGTGGAGTACTCATACAGGACATCCTTAGTGTCTCAAGTTTAAGGACCAAATACACTACTGGGACTACGGAATCACTGTTTAACGTGAGGTATCAATAACCATCTAGCATTCCATAAGCGGATCAATCAGTGAACTCATTCTCCAATGAGTACCTGTACTATATCCTTAGTGTCTCTACACAAGTAGCTATGAGACCAGCCACCTCCATCATATGGATGGGTACATAGCACACTAGTCTATCCGGTTATCTCGATGTCCCTCTTGAGTAACCTATGACTGGGATGGTTTAGGGTCTATGTTTAAAGGTGAATCAGTCTCATTATCGTGATCTCATCATGATTCGATTCCCATTGCACAGATTCTAGAACATCACATCCTGGATTTTTTTTTCCAAGATTACGTCTTTCCACATATATAGAGCCAAATAATTAAACATCACTTTATTCATTATCATAAATATTTATTATAATTTATTTATTTATCAAATCATGAGTAGAAAGGTAAACATAATGACGTTAATTCGAAAAATCATCCAAGTGGCTCTACCTAGCGGTAGAGGAAGGTCCACTCTACATTGGAATCTGATTTAGTGCTAATGGGAGGCTGCTTTGAAAATCAAAAATAGAAAATTCAGCAACACTAAGTAGGAACCCCAAAAGTCAACTCAAAATAAATGCATGATAAAAAATCCATCATCCCATTGGCATATATCAAATACCTGAAGGAGCACTCTCCCAATAGTGGATGGAGAGGCTTTATCCTACGGAATGAGTTTGTGTTCTCCCAACAGTGGATGGAGGCAAACTCATATCGTACTCCCAACAGCGGATGGAGTGGCATCCCTCACCCACCAAAGTGGGGATATATTCCTCCCAACAGTGGATGGAGGAACCATCCAGTCGCCACATTTGACGACATGCTAATCCCTGAAGGAAATCACCCTACCTGCTCTTGGCAGGGAAATAACATAATCTCATAATAATCTTGTCTATTTCAGGATGAAATAATACATTCAAAACATCTCTTTCCAACATCATCAATATCAATAATACTAAATGGCCCTTAATTGATTTGAATCCTAGTTAAATCGATCTAATCAAACTCGATTCACTAGAACCTAACTGAACTGATCTCTAATCCTCATTTAACTGGTTTAGAACCACCCTAGACTAGTGTAATTTAGACTAGATTAGGTTCAATTTAGGTTAAACTGACTTGAAAAGTCAGACCAATTTGGAACCACCCTGAATTGATCTAGACTAATCAAGTCTGGTTTAGTTCAATCAATGTTTGGGCTCAAATCTAATAATTATATAATATTGGACTAGGTTGAGCCGATTCAAATATCGGTCATATGCACTGCACATGACTATACATGCATCACACCAAGTTGGGTCAACCTTGGCTCATGATTGCCCACATTAGGCTGGGCTGGGTTATCCTATGGGCTAGGGCCCAACTCATGGGTTGGGCCTGGCCTACGGGCTGTTTTAACTTAATCCTATCGAATTTCATAATTTTAAATTATAACAACATATATTCACTGATAATAATACATTAAAACAGAACAACATATTAAATAAATAATAGGAAAAGATAAGCTTCAACATGAGTAAATAACATTCTTGATTCAATAAGAATTAGAAATCATACTTTTAATACGTATAACATGAATAATTTCAACATGAAATAATAACATTCTAAATCTCAGAAGGATAAAAATTTTAAATAACATATTATAATCAATAATAAAAATTTTAACATATAAAGGATTAAGAATTATTTTTTTTTGAACTACTCATGGTATATTTAAATCTAACTAAGATTAGAAGGTAACTATAATAAAATTGTTAGGGATCGAGCGGCACTAAGAGGGGGGGGTGAATTAGTGCAGCGGATAAAACGATAGATTTTTCAGCGATTTAAAACAAGCTTGAAACTTCGACGATGCGATGAAAGCAACGTTTCGTTTGAAACCGATTTTTGCGTTCTAACTTTAAAGCATGCGTACAAAGATAAAAAGGAAGTTGAGCAAGTAAAGTAAAGGCTTGCAGCAAAGTGAAACAGAAATTTAAACACTCACACAATCAAGACGTAGCGATGTATAGTGGTTCGATCAAAGTGACCTACATCCACTTCCGAAGCCTTCTCCGATGAGGCTCCCTTCTTCCACTACCAAATCCTTTGAAGGGGAAGGATCAAATACCCCTCTTACAACCCTTTACAAGTGGTTCACACTCTTACAAGATTTCACAAGAAGAATGAGGTGAACACTTAAGCAAATGAAGAACAAGACTTTCCCAAGACTTATTTTCAAAATCTAACTCTCTAAGGGTTGTTCTTTCATTGAGAAAGAAGGGGTATTTATAAACCTCAAAGTGATTCAAATTTGGAGCCTAAACTTGGAGCCAAAAATTTGAATCTCTTTGAATTTTTTCGGTGCTGTCAGTCTTGGCAGACTGACACACTCAGGCGGTACTACCGCCTCAGCCAGGCGGTGCTACCGCCTGGCTTTCCACGCACCAGGCGGTACTACCGCCTGGCTACAATGAGTCGGGCGTTACTACTGTGCAGTGGCGTGTTATCGCACACTTTGCTACTGATGGCAAACTCTCGATGGCAACGACTATGCAGACTCTGATGAGCATGCACGTAGCATGCATGCACGTAGTTGGTTCGGTTTGGGCCAAAATTTTGGCCCAAACTCATCTAATCAAGGCCCAATGGGCCCCACTTTGGGTTATCTAATTCTAACCCAAAATACGTGTTAACTACGAATTTTAAAGACGTTTCCTAAGCTATTACAAAGTCCACATGACAACTTCTTCCGACGAGCTTCCGGTCAACTTCCGACGGTCTTCCGATGAACCTTCGGAAACCATTCCGCGGACTCACAAAGAAGCTCTCGACTTCACGATGATCTTGGCGAGTTCCCCAAGCTTCTTTGGCAAGCTCCGATCTTTCTTGGCAAGCTCCGCGAACTTCCAACGAACCTCCCGGCGAACTTCCGAAAACCCTTCGGCAAGCTCCTACTCGTTCTCGACCAGGTTCCGACAATGCTCCCAACGAATCTTGGACTTCCGTTGAACACTCAAACTCCCAACGATTCATCACACTTGTCTTCGGCCCTTTGTTTCGCTTTACGTCTTCATTCCTATCGTAGTCACTCCTGCACAAACAAACACCAAAAACTCTACTTATATAGATAGTTATTACAACGCGAATTGACATTCGGTTGCGGCATCATTGGTGGCGCCGTCCGATCCTTCTTCGCTAGCGGCTTGTTGCCCAATCGGCGATTGACCTCCGCATCGATTCCATGGCGCAACTCCGCACTTCTTGGCCCGATGCCCGAAAAGCCTCCTGCCGAGATAGTCGATCGAACCTCCGGTTCGACATCCAATATCTCGATGTGATCACCTCGGTAAGCGTCAATTCCTCCAAATCAACTGTCTAATCCTGATCGATAGTAGACCTGCATAACTCAAAACGCAGTTAGACAACAAAACACAATCACACTCAATTAGTTTCATCATCAAAATCCGAGATTCAACAAAAATGAAATAACATTTTTAATCTAAAAAATCTGATATCATAAAACATATACAATTTTCAAAATGTTTAAAAGGGAAAACCTTTAAAGGGTACCAAAGAGTAAAATATTTTAATTCAAAAAAACTAATATCAATTTAAAAATTTCAACATGGAATCCAAGTAAAAACTTTTAATTTTAAGAAAGATAGAGAGAACTTACCTCTTCTTAGTAGGATGAAACTCCTCGTTCCTCCCGTTGCTGAGTTCTGCTTGGCGAGGAACGAAGGAGAGAAATCCCTCCCCTTAAATAGAAGGAGGTGAGCCTCCATTAAAGAAAAATTTTCTAAATTTTTATATTTATTTAATATATATTATTTTTATTTAATATACTAACAAATATGATCTTATCTTATTTGGAATGCTTAATAACCATTTCCTAATTCATAATAGCAAACAAGGAAATAGGATTATCCTTCCCTAAATTATACTAGCATGTAAGGAAATAATATTTGATTCTTAAATCAAATATTTGATTTGATTACATTTCTCCCCACCTACAAGAAATTTGGTCTTCAAATTTTACTTACCTCAAGAGAATAGATGAGGATACTGCTCTCGCATACCTTCTTCTCTTTCCCACGTTGCCTCTTGATTTGAATGGTGTTGCCAATAAATCTTTACCAAAGGTATAATTTTATTTCTTAAAATATGTTCTTTTCTCTCCAAGATCTGGATTGGTTGTTTTGCAAAAGTAGCATCATCTCTTAGTTGTAGAGGTTAGTAAGATATGACATGTGATGGATCCCTGATATATCTTTGAAGTATAGATACATGGAATACAACATGGATGCTAGCCAAAGCCGGGGGCAATGCCAATCTGTATGCCATAGGCCCGACCTTTTGTAAGATCTCAAATGGGCCAATAAATCTAGGAGCTAACTTCCCTTTTTGACCAAACCTCATAACTCCCTTGGTTGGTGACACTTTCAAAAAGACATGCTCACCAACTTTAAACTCTAGATCTCTTCATCTTCGATCTACATAACTTTTCTGGCAACTTTGAGCTATTAATAATCTTTAACATATAATTTAAATATTATCAATATCTTTTTGAATTAATTGAGGTCCCAAAAGTTTTTGTTCTCCTACCTCATCCCAATATACAGGTGATCTGTACTTTCTCCCATAAAGAGCTTCAAAAGGGACCATTTGTATACTAGAATAGTAACTATTATTATAAGAAAACTCAATTAGGTGCAAGTGCATATTCCAACTTTCACCAAATTCCAAAGCACATGCTCTTAAGAGGTCTTCAAGAGTTTGTATTATCCTTTCAGATTGACCATTAGTTTGGAGGTAAAAAGTTGTACTAAACTTTAACTATATGCCCAATGATTTTTGTAGACTTCCCCAAAACTTAGAGGTGAACCTTGGATCTCTATCTGAAATAATGCTAACTAGCACCCCATGATATCGAATAATCTCTTTAATATACAAGCATGCTAATATATCCAATGAATATTTCTTGTTAACAAGGAGGAAGTGAGCAGATTTGGTAAGTCTATCTACTACTACCTAAATTCCGTCATATCCTTTCGCAGTCGTGGGTAATTCTATTATAAAATCCATAGTGACTTGCTCCCACTTCTATTCAGGAATTGAAATCCTTTGTAATTTTTCGACAGGTACTCGATGCTCTACCTTCACCTGCTAACATATCAGACATTTAGAAACAAACTCTACTATATCTCTCTTCATACCACGCCACCAGTAGTTTTGGCATAAATCTTAGTACATCTTGTTCCGGGATGGATATTAAATTTTGATCTGTGTGCCTCCTCTAATAATTATATCTTTATTGGATGGCTTTCGGGAACACACAGGCGATTGTGGAATGTAATAGAACCATCTTCGATTTGGAGAAATTCGAGTCTAGCTCCTTGAGCTATTTCCTTAACTATTATCTGGAGATATGGATCTTCTTTCTGACCTTCTTTAACCCTTTCTACTAAATATGATTGTGCCATCAAATATGTAAGAAAACCTTTATATATCTTTGATAAAAGTCTAAGTTTTAAGTCTACTAACTCTGTCATAATAGAATTTATTTGAATATTCATATAGGCTACAAGACTAGAAGTATTTCTGCTTAAGACATCAGCAACCACATTAGCCTTCCCAGGATGATAGTTGATATTAAAATCATAATCCTTTAGAAAGTCTAACCATCTTCTTTGTCTCATATTTAAATCTTTCTGTGTGAAAATGTACTTGAGACTCTTATGATTTGTGAAGATTTTAAAAGTTTGTCCATAGAGATAATGCCTCCAAATTTTTAATGCAAAAATGATAGCTGCTAGCTCTAAATCATGAATAGGATAGTTTTTCTCATGAGATTGCAATTGTCTAGATGCATTAGCAACTACCCTCTCATTTTGCATTAGGACACAACCAAGTCCTTGTAATGAGGCATCACTATATACTATAAAAACTTCTCCCCCTGAAGGAATCACCAAGATAGGAGCACTAGTTAATTTTTTCTTCAATTCTTGAAAACTTCGTTGACATTTGTCATCCCATATGAATTTTATGTTCTTTTGTGTTAACCTAGTCAAAAGAATTGCTATTTTTGAAAAGCCTTCTACGAACCTTCTACAGTATCCAACTAGACCCAAGAAACTTTTAATTTCTGAAACATTAGAAGGCTGCTTCCATTTTGTCATAGCTTTAATCTTGTAAGGGTCAACAAATATACCAACACTCGAAATTACATGGCCGAGAAACATAATTTCATTGAGCTAGAAATTGTATTTACTTAATTTGGTATATAATTTCTCTTGTCTTAGGACTTCCAAAACCGTCTTAAGATGGTATTCATGTTTTGCCCTACTTTTGGAGTAGATCAAGATATCATCAATGAAGACAATTATAAATTTATCAAGATAAGGGTGGAACACCCTATTCATAAGATCCATAAAGGCAGTCGGTGCATTTATGAGTCTGAAGAGCATTACTAAAAATTCATAATGACCATATCTTATTCTCAAAGCTGTTTTCTATATGTCTCCTTTCTTGGGTACCTTGAAGTTGATCAAATAGGTCATCTATTCGAGGAAGGGGATATTTATTCTTTATAATCACTTGGTTGAGTTACCTATAATTAATATATAGCCGTATGGATTCATCTTTCTTCTTCATAAATAGGACAGGGGCACCCCAAGGTGATACACTAGGTCGAATAAAACCCTTATCCAAAAGCTCATGGATTTATTTCTTTAACTCCTTCAACTCAATTGGTGCCATTCTATATGGGGGTTTAGAAATAGGTGCGGTGCCAAGTGAAAGATCAATTATAAATTCAATCTGCTTATTTGGTGGCAGTATAGGTAGATCGTTAGGAAAAATATCTGAAAAATCCCGTATAATGGGGATGTCCTCTAATACTGGCTTCTTAGATTCTTCTCCAGAAATGAAGGCCAAGTACCCCTGACATCCCTTCAATAATAGTTGGGTAGCACCTAAGGCTGATATGATAGGAGGGAGCTTTTCCTGAATCCCAATGAACTTGAAAGATGGTTGATATAGGGGTGAGAAAGTAACAGTCTTCTAAAAACAATCGACACTTGTATGGTATGCTGAAAGCCAGTCCATACCCAAGATAGCATCGAAATCTTGAAATTCTAGTAGAATAAGATCTACTAGCAAATCGTGTCTTTCAATAATAATAATATAATTTCTATATATCTGATCAGCTATCAAGGAGTTTCCAACTAGTGTTGCTACCATTAACATATCATGCATTATTTCTGGATTCTTATGTAGCTTCCTAGTAAAATATGGTGATATAAAAGAATACATAGAACCTGAATCTATAAGCATAGATGCAAGTGTACCAAAAAGTGTGATGATACATTTAATAATAGATCCTGAGGCTTCAGCATCTTGATAGGTCAATGTATAGACCCTCGCCTGACCTCCCTCTCTGGGTCCTAGCCGTTGTTGTCCATCTGCTTGGGGTGGAGTTTGACGTTGTTGCCTTCGAGGGCAGTCATTCGACATGTGACCCAATTGTTGATAATAAAAGCATACACGTTGTCCCATAGGGCATGAGGTGGAAACATGATATGTCTTTCCATAAAAGTAGCATCTTATAATGATTTGATTACTAGGGGCTCCTACCTGTTGATGCCCAAGCTGTTTACCCTTGCCTTTCTTTGAAGGTCCAGAATGAGATCCCCCATATGTAGATGGTGCAACATTAAAAGGTCGTTTTCGATCCTTTGCTTGTTGTAGTTCATTATTTAATTTCTCCACCACTAGAGCTCGATTTAACACTTCAGCATAGGTTGGTAAAATCAATACTACAACAGACTTTCTAATTGATGATCGAAGTCTCCTCTCAAATTGACGAGTTCTTTGATTTTCATTAAAGGCAATATGTGGAGAAAACTGAGCTAGTTCAGTGAAATAATGATCATATTCCATTTTTATTCTACTTCCCTGGTGGATGGTAAAAAATTCTTATTGCTTCTCAAAGTGAACTGAATCGGGAAAGAACTTCTCATAAAATGCATCATTAAACTGTTCCCAAGTCACCACATCGTCTCCGGCCTCTAACATCCTCCTTTTTGAGGTCCACCAAGTGTCTGCCTTTCCTTCCATAATGAAAGAAGGAAAAGGCACATTCTGATTTTCCTAACATTCGATAGCTTCGAATGTCTTCTCCACTTGATGAATCCAACATTTAGTAAGGATTGGATCTAGTTTTCCCTCAAAAACATGTGGTCTCAATCTCTTAAAATGATCCAATATATTATTTCCATCTCGTGGAGCTCTATCATGCTCCTCTTGTCACTCAAATTATCCTCTAATAGTATTGAGGACTCCGTGTACATCATCTTGAGCATTGATAGGTGCTGGCACATGAGGTATATTTTGTGGTGTCAGAGAAGCTGGCATATAATCAGTGACAAGTGTATGTGAGAATTGGGTTTGCTCCGCGGTGTATAGAACATCCAAGTTATTGTTTACTCGAACACCCCTTCGAGGATGATAGCCAATAGCATTACGACCACGAGTGACATGGGTGATAGGGTTACTATTTTCTTGAATTGGCTCTATTACTCCTATAATAGGTCAAGACAATCATTGGTCAAAGTCAATCAAGAGACTTAAATACCTACAAGCCCTAGACCATGCTCTGATACTATAAAAAAAATGTCACATCCTGGATTTTTTTTCCAAGATTACGTCTTTCCACACATACAGAGCCAAATAATTAAACATCACTTTATTCATCATCATAAATATTTATTATAATTTATTTATTCATCAAATCATGAGTAGAAAGGTAAACATAACGACGTTAATTCGAAAAATCATCCAAGTGGCTCTACCTAGTGGTAGAGGAAGGTTCGCTCTCCATTGGAATCTGATTCGGTGCTAATGAGAGGCTGCTCTGAAAATCAAAAATAAAGAAAATTCAATAACGTTGAGTAGGAACCCCAAAAGTCAACTTAAAATAAATGCATGATTAAAAATCTATCATCCCATTGGCGTATATTAAATACCCAAAGGAGCACTCCCCAATAACGGATGGAGAGGTTTTATCCTACGGGATGAGTTTGTGTTCTCCTAACAGCGGATGGAGCCAAACTCATATTGCACTCCTAACAGAGGATGGAGTGGTGTCCCTCACCCACCAAAGTGGGGACACGTTCCTCCCAACAATGGATAGAGGAACCGTCCAATCACCATGTCTGACAACACGCTAATCCCCAAAGGGAATTGCCCTACCTGCTCTTGGTAGGAAAATAACATAATCTCACACTAATCGTATCTATTTCGGGATGAAATAATACATTCAAAATATCTCTTTCCAACATGATCAATATCAATAATACTAAATGACCCTTAATTGATTTGAACCCTAGTTAAATCGGTCTAATCAAACTTGATTTACTAGAATCTAACTGAACCGATCTCTAATCCTCATTTAACTGGTCTGGAACTATCCTAGACTAGTGTAATTTAGACTAGATTAGATTTAGTTTAGGTTAAACTGACTTGAAAAGTTAAACCAATTCGGAACCACCCTAAATTGATCTAGACTAATCAAGTCTGATTTAGTTCAATCAATGTTTGAGCTCAAATCCAGTAATTATATAATATTGGACTAGGTTGAGCCGATCTAAATATCGATTATATGCACTGCATATGACTGTACATGCATCATACCAAGTTGGGCCAACCTTGGCCCATGATTGCCCACATTGGGCTGGGCTAGGTTAGCCTGAGGGCTAGAGCCCGACCCATAGGTTGGGCCTGGCTTACGGGCTGTTTTAACTCAATCCTATCCAATTTATAATTTTAAATTATAACAACAGATATTCACTGATAATAATACATTAAAACAGAACAACAGATTAAATAAATAATAAGAAAAGATAAGTTTCAACATGTGTAAATAACAGTCTTGATTCAATAAGAATTAGAAATCATACTTTTAATACATGTAACATGAATAATTTCAACATGAAATAATAACATTCTAAATCTCAGAAGGATAAAAATTTTAAATAACATATTATAATCAATAATAAAAATTTTAACATATAAAGGATTAAGAATTATTATTATTTTTGAACTACTCATGATATATTTAAATTTAACTAAGGTTAGAAGGTAACTACAATAAAATGAAATAACATTCTTAATCTAAAAAATCTGATATCATAAAGCATATATAATTTCAGAATGTTTAAAAGTGAAAACCTTTAAAGGGTACCAAAGAGTAAAATATTTTAATTTAAAAAAATAAATATCAATTTAAAAATTTTAACATGGAATCTAAATAAAAATTTTTAATTTCAAGAAAGGTAGAGAGAACCTACCTCTTCTTAGTAGGATGAAACTCCTCATTCTTCCCGCTATTGAGTTCTGCTCGGCAAGAAACGAATGAGAGAAATCCCTCCCCTTAAATAGGAGGAGGTGAGCCTCCATTAAAGGAAATTTTTTTAAATTTTTATATTTATTTAATATAAATTATTTTTATTTAATATACTAACAAATATGATCTTATCTTATTTAGAATACTTAATAACCATTTTCTAATTCGTTATGGCAAACAAGAAAATAGGATTATCCTTCCCTAAATTATACTAGAATATAAGGAAATAATATTTGATTCTTAAATCAAATATTTGATTTGATTACATCATAATATATGCAACACGTAAGATAAAGTGATAAAATACATAATAATAATAATAAATAAAAAAGAAAAAGTGCATATCAAGTCATAAGCGCTATCACTCATATGATTGGTTTGTAGGGCACATATGACTAGCACTTATAGGGTCATTAATGACATATGAAATAACTTGTATGGCACATGACGAATATGAGAACAACCTTTCAAAGCACAATAAGGATATTATACCGAGAACCAAAGAGGACCACTTGAGTGAAAACTTTAATGATAATTATAATGATAATGATGACTTGGAACTCCTTATAAGAAAATTAAAAAAGTTCTTAAAATGAAACAAAATTAACTCTAAGAAATAAGAATCTACAAATTAAAATGAACTTAAAAAGGACGCAATAACTTTCTATGAATGCAAAAAACCTAGACACTTCAAAAATAAGTATCCACAACTTAAGAAAAAGTTATTGGCATGAAAGAAGAAGAAAACACTCAAGTCAATTTAGGATAAATCGAGTGCATTTGAAGATGAAGAATAAACCAACAAAGACGAAGTGGCGAATATACATTGTTGGCTTTTGGCAATGAGGTATGTGACTCAAATAAATCTTCTTTATCTTATAATGAATTACTTGATGTATTTCATAATTTGTATGATGAGCCTAAATAGTTAGTAAGAAATACAAATTATTAAAAAAGGATTATGTATCTCTCTATAATGAATTTGATAAATTAAAAAATGAGTACGATAAATGCTTGTTAGCTCCTTACACTAAGTGTGAAGAGTTAGATTCACTTAAGAAGAAAAATGTATTACTATAATAAACTTTAAAAAATTTAAAATTGGTAACAAATCATTAAACATAATTCTTGCAAATAAGGGTTATGTTCATAGAAAGGATAGATGTAACCATGAGGGACCCAAAGTTAAATGGGTGCTTAAAAATAAATCCCTTTTTTTATAGATATGTCTACAATCAAAAGCTAGGAGCAAGAGATAGTATCTTGATAGTGAGGCTTAAGGCATATGACCGGATATCCAACACATTTCTTTAAGCTCACTAGCCAAGACGAAGGATATATCACCTTCGGAGACAACAACAAAGAAAAAATTATTAGTAAATGAAATATAAGTAATAAGTTAAACCTCTTAATTGAAGATATTTTATTAGTAGATAGTTTAAAATACAACCTACTAAGCATTAGTCAATTATGTAATAAAGGATATAACATCAAATTTTAATCTAATGTTTGCATTTTAGAGATATTACATAAAAATAAATCTATGATTGTCTTAAGAATTAATAATGTGTATACGATTGATCTTAATAATTTTTGTGATGAAACTTATCTTTTGATTTTAAACGATATTGCTTGGCTTTGGCATAGGAGATTAGGACATGTAAATATGAAATTAATTTCATAAATTATAATAAAAGAACTTATAAGAAGTATGCCTAAACTTAAATTTGTTAAACATAAAGTTTGTGATGCATGCCAATTAGGTAAACAAACAAAGAATAACTTTAAATATGAAAATCAACTGAGTACCTCTAAACCACTACAATTAATTTATATGGATTTGGTTAGACTAATTGATATAATAAGTCCAAGACATAATAAATATGTTTTTATGATTGTAGTAGATATACTTGGATATACTTCTTGCCATCTAAAAGTGATTGCTTTAAATGTTTTATGAAGTTTTGTAAATAAGTTCAAAATAAAAAAAGTATTTATGATTTCTTCTATTCGTAGTGATCATAGTGGTGAATTTAAAAATCATAATTTTCAATAATTTTATGAATTAAATAGGTATGATTATAATTTCTTTATTTTAAAAAATCGACATCAGAATAGTATTTTTGAGAAAATAATAGGAATTTATAAGAGACGACAAGAACCACACTAAATGAACATAGCCGACCTAAATATTTTTGGATCAAAGTTGTTAACACGACATGCTATGTCATGAACATGGTTCTCATAAGACCTCTTTTATCTAAAACTCTCTATGAATTATGGAATAATAAAAGACCTAATATTTCATATTTTAAAATTTTCAGTTGCAAATGTTTTATTTTGACTGAAAATGATGCTTTAGGAAAATTTGATACAAAATCCAATAAAGATATTTTTCTTGAATATTCCTCTATTTCTAGAGCTTATCATGTTTTTAATAAAAGAACTTTAGTTATTGAGGAATATATCCATGTTGTTTTTAATGAGTCTTGAATTAAAAAATAATAATTTTAATGATGATTTTGAATTTAATACATTGAATTTGAATAAGAATTCTCTTCTCCCAAGTAACTTGGATGCATATACTTCCGAAGAATCATTACCCAATGAATGAAAATATGTAGATGCATATCCTAAAGAACTAATTATTGCAGATATATAAAAAGGTGTTCAAACTTGTTCTTCTTTTCAAAAATTTTCTGTGAATGTGGTCTTTTGTCTTAAATTGAACCCAAATGCATTGGTGATACTCTTAAAAATGACTCATGGGTTGTTGTAAAGCATGAAAAATTAAATCAATTTGAGAAAATTAAGGTTTAGATGCTTGTTCCTAAACCTAGTGATCATCTTATAATTGGCACTACATGGGTCTTTAGGAATAAAAAAGATGAACTTGGTATCATGATTCGAAACAAGGCTAGATTAGTGGCCAAAGGTTTCAAACAAGAAGAATATATCGACTACGAAGAAACATTTGCTTCTATAGCAAGACTTGAAGTCATAAAGATACTCCTTGCTTATGCATGTTATAAAAATTTAAAGTTATTTTAAATAGATGTCTAAGTGCTTTTCTTATTGACCTTATTTCCAAAAATGTTTATGTTGAGCAATTACCTGAATTTAAATATATATTTTTTTTCAAATTATGTTTATAACTTATCTAAGGCTCTCTATAGCTTAAAGCAAGCCCCTAGGACTTCGTATGATAGGCTTAGTTTATTTTTTATTCAAAATAACTTCTCAAAAGGCAAAGTCGATACCACATTATTTATTAAATATTCTAAAAATATTTTTTTATTATTCAAATTTATGTTGATGATATTATTTTTGGTTGTACAAATGAATCTTTGAATGAATCATTTGCCAAAAGTATTAGCCAAAAATTTGAAATAAGTTTAATAGATGAATTGATATTTTTTTTAGATTACAAATTAAGAAATTAAGTGATGAAATTTTTATTAGTTAAACTAAGTATGCTTTAGATCTATTAAAATAATTTCATATGGATAATGCTAAGGCCATTAACACACTAATGATCATTTCTACAAAATTAGATATGGACAACAAAGGAGATCACTTTGATAAAAAAAAACTAATTTAGGTATGATAGATAGTTTACTATACCTCACTGTAACTAGACCTAATATAATATTTAGTGTTGGTCTTTGTATAAGATTTCATTTTAATCTTAAATAATCTCACTTTAAAGTAGTAGAAAGTATTTTTAAGTACTTAAAAGGAACTCCCAATCTAGGATTATGATATCCAAAATCTAAAAATTTTAATTTGATTGCATATTCCAATACTAACATTATAGAATGTAGAATAGATAGAGAAAGTACTTCTAGAATTTATTAATTTCTAGGTCATACACTTATTTCTTAGTCTTCCAAGAAACAAAATTATATTGCATTATCTATAGCCGAGATTGAATATATAACTATAGATGCATATTGTGCACAAGTAATATAGATGAAAAACACTTTAGAAGACTATAGACTTTACTTGAAAAACATCCCTATAAAATATGATAATACTAGTATAATTTGTTTAATAAAGAATCCTATTAAACACTTTAGGATTAAACACATTGATATTAGACATCATTTTATTAGGGATCATGTTAATAATCATGATATATCTTTATATTTTATTAACATAAAATATCAATTATAGATATTTTTACTAGACCATTAAATGAGGAATAATTTGATTTTATTAGAAGAGATTTAGGCATGTTGAATCTTCCAAACACATGAATCCTTCTCATATATTTTATCTTGATTTCTCAATTTTTATGACTTAAGTTTTTTTTTGAGTCAAGATCATTTGTTATGCTTCTTTCTTTTCGCTATTTACAAAAAAAGAGATTTGTCAAAATGAATCATGATCTTTCGTATTGATCTTTTATGATCTTTAATATCTTTCATGTGATGATTGGAACATTGATATAAACTTTTGCACCATTGTATCATTCCCTTTTCTTTTTTTATAATGACAAAGGGAAGAAAGAGAAGCAAAATTGCTAGCTTGCACATCTCAAGAGAAGTAAAAAGTGCTAACTTGCACATCTTAAAAGAGAACAAAAAATTGCTAGCTTACACATCTCAAAAAAAAAACAAAATTACTAAATTGCACATCTCAAAAGAGAAGCAAAAATTGCTAACTTGTACATCTCAAGAGAAGCAAAAACTTATTAGCTTGCATACTTCAAAGAAAAGCAAAAACTTACTAGCTTGCATACTTCAAAGAAAATTAAAAACTTGCTAGCTTGTATACTTTAAAGAGAATTAAAACGCTTATACTTTTCTTCTTTTTGTTGATAACAAAGATGGAGAAGTTATGATGTTATGATGTATCTTAATGATTTGAAGTTATGCTCAAAGTTATGATGCTTTGAAATTTTAATCATGCATGATATCTTGATATTATAATGTATGCAATACATGTAAAGGGTGAAATAATTATTCTGCATATGATCCTTGCAAAGAAAATCATTAAAATTGTTTCGACTTGAGAATTCTAAGGTTATCATTTTTTGAATTCAAGTTTATTTTTATATGGCATATAGATAGGGGGAGTTTAATTAAAACTTTATTATCAATTAGTTATCATCATAAAAAAAAAGGGAAAGATTATTAAATCTCATATTTTGATGATAAAATAAATTAATGAGTTTATGATCTAATCATTGTTTAAGAAAAATGATGTAGCACTAACTTCTGATCATAGAAAGATAAAATGATTGAAGCAGGTGGGTTAGATGTTGGGCTAGAGTAGATCATATCAGAGATCGGGCATCGGGCCAAAAGGATCAGACATTGTGCCAAGAAGATTGGATGTTGTGGGACGTTAACATATCGATGGATTGGGTAATACGCTGAAGAAAAAGATGATGCACTGAGAGTTTGGACGAACCAATGACATGCTGGACAACATAAGATTCATGTTTGTAATCATATGTGTCTTAATTGAAGTAGATTAAGTGACTACTTGAATTGATTTTAGGTGTTATTAGGTCAACTCAGTTAAGGGCCAATTAGGCCTGAATCAAGATTGAATTTGGCCTCTTAAAAGGCCAATTTAATGACCATAAGTTATGTCAAATAGTGGCACTACCAGAACAAGTGGTGGAATCGTCCATGAGTTGAAAAGTATGGAATGTATTTTTTCGAAAGACCCAATGGTAATACTGCCAAGGCAGGCAATAGTATCACCCAATGTTAGGCAAAAGTACCACCCAAATATAGTTTTCTAGGCGATGTCAGGTAGTGATACCACCTAGGCAAGTGATGGTATTACCAGAGCTCGGTCTCCCAAGCTTTGTCAAATGGTGGTATCGCCCAATACTAGCGGTAGTATTGCCAATACCCTGAAAACTGATGATGAGATTTTTTGGCTCTATTTTTAAAGTCATTTGGGGCCTATAAATACCCTACTCATCTTTGCTGAGTTCATAACAAGAGAATAGTGAACAAGAAAGCTTGTGATTCAAAGTTATAAACTTTTGATGAGCATTGAGTGTTCACCTCCTCTTTAAAGTTTAGAGTTCATTCTAAGGGAGGTGTGAGAATTACAAAGGTTCTCTCCTAAATTGAAAAGAAAAAAGAGTTGTAAAAATTATAGTTGATTTTTGCCCATTAAAAGAAGATCGTTAGTGGAAGCCAGTGGCCTCAACAGAGGAAGAATCGGGAGTAGACGTAGGTTACGATGACTGAATCACTATAAATCTGATGTGTATTTCCTTTGTGCTTTTTATTCTTATTGCTTACTAATTTAGTTGCTCACTACTTTTACTCACATTTTAAGTTTAACGTATTTTCGATACGGGTTTGATTGAATGAATTTTTCAAATCATTTTAACTTTTCAAAAGCACTAATTAACCCCGCTCCTCTAGTACCACTATGATCCTAACATTTAGAAGCTCAAATATAAAAAAATATTGTATTGATCCATGAAATTGCTATAGAAATAAGAAAAAATTGAAAATAAAAAATGACACATAGTTCATAAATTGAAAAATTCAAATAAATGTAATGTTTTTTTATATTTTTTTATTTTGATAAATTTATTCTTATTTTCAAAGAAATATCATGGATCCATGTAATGTTTTTTTATATTTAATCTTTTAAATTGATCCATGTAAAATAGAACATGCATTATAAAATAGTGAATCTACTAAAACTTATAATTTGAATATAACTTGCATCAACTTTGGATCATTATACAGTTAGAACAAATTAAAGTATATTAAATTGCACATGTATAAATCATTGAAAGTAAATTTTTACTAAGTCACTTCAAAATTATAGTTTAATTTTTAATAAACTATTGCAACCAAAATTCCTATCTAAATGTCATTGCCCTTAAGCTAATTATATATGTGAGAATTTACATGATCGACAATTATACCTAAATTGTTGGCACCTTGAATACTTATTCATTTTCTTACCACTATATGTTGAATCAATTTTTTACTTTCTTTTCTCTACCAAACTACAACATACTTATCTAAGGTAATATGATATAATCATATTTTTATCATATCTAATATTGTTTGCTTATCATAGAAAATATTTTATCATTGTAAGTCTTCTGGTAGATGTCAACTCTATAATAATCTTCATAAAAGAAATATAGATTTTCATTCCTATACTTAATAGCAACCATAGCATGAGAATATGAAATCTTTAAAATATCAAAATAGCGATATGAACAAGTTCTTTTCTCTAAATCTACTATAATTATTTCAGAAAATGTTTGCACTTGTTATTTAGTATAAGTACGAGGAAAGACACTTTATAGTCTCGTTGTCTCATATTCATTCACTCATAAGATTTTTAGATTGATGAACCATGGTATGCTGCTGGAAAGATCTCTCACAGCTAAAGAAATTTCACAATTTTAATTATTGATATAGTCAAATTTTCATATCTCGGAACACATTATCAATTGAGAATCACTCTCATGAATCCTTATACTTAATCTTCATCAAAGCAAATGCAGTTGGAAAGAATCTATTACAACTATAAATAGTTGTAGTTATCATTAAAGAACCAAGATATTTACCTCATAGATGTGCAGCATCAATACGAAAATAGATCATATATATGATCTAAAACTTCTAACATAAGCTTCGAAAGCTTAAAATATTATTTAAAAATAATTTTATGAGAAAACTATCATTTGAACATGTCTAATAGTCAATGTAGTTTTAACACCCTTAAAAATTAAATTATATAGTCAAAATTGTCACAAATCTCATTAAGTGTAATTTCTAAGTCTTCTTATATGAAACAGCAACTTCAAATCTGTTTTGAATATCAACAATAATTATCTTTGTAGTATAATTAATATTTATCATAACTTAATTTTTTATTTGTTCTACAATGAAAAAACTATGACATTCTTTATAATCGCTCTTAATGTTGGTAAATTACAATCATACTCTTTATGAAGCTTGATAATTTAAACTATTGATTTCACCATGAGCTATTATCATCCATTTACAATCGAAAATTTTATATTTTACTTTTATCATATAACTTCTAATTACAACATGTTTAATCTCAAATTTTCTTTAAATGATAAAGTCTTTTCGAGCTTTTTAAAATTTAGCTCTATCTCGAAACACTTATACAAACATATTATTTGAGTTACAAAATAATATATATTTAAAAAATATAACAAAATAACTTTAATACCATTCAAATATCATATCTGACTAACAAACATATTATTATATAAACAATCATCAAATTTAGTGAAATGAACTAGTGTGTTTAACAACACACCATCATTTTAGTGACAATCATATTCAACAGGTACTTGTTCATATTATCATATATATTCTCATTTAAAATAATTTAGTGACCAATAATGTATAGTGTATTATAAATATTATCGTTTATGTCATTTTTGACTTCCTATTGTAATATTTCTTCGGCCAATTGATTTTGGAAGACATAACTACTATTATCATCTTCATCATAATAAAATAGGATTTTTGCTGAAGCCTCATCTAATATTTATCTATCAATATTATGAAAATACTTTATCGATCTTCTCCATAGTGATATCATTAAAATTAAAAATATTATTGTTTGGAACCAATGAATCAATATAATAGTAAAATAAGTTATAACACATTGGCTTCAAGAAAGTACAGTATAAAATGAATATATTTTTTTAAAGACATCGGTGTACTTACATAATCTTTTTGTCTTCTTGATTCAAGAAGAAAGAAAAAGACAAAAAAACAAGATGATACAACACCAACCTCATGTAGATGGATAAGAAGAGAATGACAAAAGACACGATGTTTACTTCTTCATCGAGATTAGCACTCATACTAGAGAGCAACTTATCGTACACTATACCAACCACTTTATAGGTTTTCTTAATAAAATTAAATTATTAAACCAGTAGTGAACCATCTCAATCCGATCAATAGGGTTATATTGAATCAACAATCCAGAAGTCACTGTTTTGGATGAAAAAAATAATGGCCTAACTATCCAAGAATAAATGGATAAAATAGTTCATGAAGTGACAATGTTTAGATTTTTTTTAAAGTACTCTTTGAAAAAAATTTCTTTTTTCAAGAATTCACTCCATTTCGGCCACTATGGCATACAACCACTCCATTTCTAACTAATCTGTGCGAGATGATGGTCAAGAAAAGAGATTTAGGAAGAAATTAGTGTAATGTGTTAGAAAAACATTGGCAGCGATCAAGAATGATAGAGGTGGACGAGTGTAAAATTCTAACCTTGTTACCAGTGAACTTCTTTCACCTCATTCTAGTGGTTGAAAATAATAATTAAGATAGAATCAGAAAGATCCCCACATCTTCTTGGATTATATTTTAAAAAACTCTTTAAATATGATTGCCCTTTAAAAATTATAATATCTTTCATTAATTTTTTACTTGCTTTTAAGATATTTGAGATGTTTTTTTTAATATTTATATAACTTCTAAAAATCCTCTCTTCACCCCAAATGTATATGGATATGTATATAATATTTTAACTTAATCCATGTGATAGAATACTTAATTGGACCTATACTAATATTAACTTAGGCTTATGAGCTTGCAATATAGGCTCAACAAGGTGATGGTCAAATTGGGTTTTGATATGTATGATCATCATGTTACTTATAACTATGTCAAAACTAAATGATGTTTAAGGAACAATGGTTTGATGATTATAGCATAAGGAGAAAAAAATTCTATTCAAGATAATATCTAAGGGTATTTAAATCGAATCAAAAACTCGAATTTGAATCGAGTCAATTTCGAATCAATTTATCAATAATTTAATTTTAAATATTATAAATAATTCTAATTTAAGAGAATACTTTTTGGTTTGATTAATCAGTTCAAATCCAACCAAACTGATTTTAATTTAAAGCAGATCAACTCAAACCAAAGATAGCAAAAACTCTAAAACCCCTTTGTTTGTCCTTGTGGCTATTCCTCTTCATTCCTTTCTCAAGCTTGCTCTTTCTGATGGGTGAAATAAAAAGGATAGGCAACAAACAATAACTTTTGTATATGAACAAATACTAACAGGCTGTAACACACAGCGGAATTAAATAGAAATCACAATCAAATAGAATACCAAGATTTACGTGGAAAACCCCTTTAACGTGAAGGGTAAAAACCACAGGGCAAACCAGAGAAAATCCACTACAGAAATAATGAATGTACAGTTCTCGAATCTCTTGCCCAAAGCCCAAGTAACAATCACAAGAAAATAACTGGGATATAAGGATCATGTCACTGTGCACAATATCCAAAACCTCCTCAAGCAATCACAGAAGAATTCACTGAAGATCTGATCTAACCTGAGATGAGAAACTGTTTGGATGAGTGAGAACAATTTCTGTATTTTCCTTGTCTTCTTCTCTTTCTTTTTCTCTTGTTTTTCTGCCCTTTTCTCCTCTCTTTGAATCCCTAATGTCGCTGCGAAGATTTTGCCCTTTGTTGCGATGTTTGATCTTCTTTTAATTCGCAGTCACCATTAGCCCCTATATATAATTAGGTTTAGGAGAAATAAGAGGAGGGCTATGGACTGAACTGGGCTCTCAGCCCAACAACCTCCCCCTTCAGCCCATAAGGGAGGCTGTCCCATGACTCCTTAGTGTAAATCTATGTCGACCAACTATCGACACATCTCCTGCCTCTCTTTCGGTAAGGTCTTTGTCAACATGTCTGCTCCATTATTATCTGTATGAATTTTCTAAAGTTGCAACTGCTTCTCTTCAAGTACATTTCGAATCCAGTGATATCTGACATCTATATGCTTTGACTTGGAATGAAAAATTGGGCTTTTACATAAATGGATAGCACTCTGGCTATCACAATACACCACATAGTTTTCCTATTTCAACCTCAATTCTTGTAAAAATTCTTTCATCCATAACATTTCTTTACAAACCTCTATAGCAGCAATATATTCTGCCTCTATGGTGGAGAGAGCAATACACCTTTACAATCTGGATTGCCATGACACAGCTCCCCCTGCAGAAGTAAGTACAAAATCTGATGTGGATTTTCTTGTATCAATATCTCTAGCCATATCTGCATCTGTGTAACCCGTTAGCACAGGTGGTCCACCTCCAAAGCTTAAACAAACCTTAGAGCTTCCTTTGAGATATCTCAATATCCACTTTACTGTTGCCCAATGCTCTTTGCTTGGATTTGCAAGAAATCTTCTAGTAACACCCACTACATATGTGATGTCCGACCTCATACATACCATTGCATACATTAAACTTCAAACTGCTGAAGCATAAGGAACCTTTTGCATTTTCTCCTTCTCCTCATCACTTGACGGACTCTGTTCTGAGTACAACTTGAAGTGACCTGAAAGAGGAGAACCAACTGGCTTTGCATTGCTCATACTGAACCTTTCTAATACCTTCTCGATGTATTTCTCCTGTGATAACCAAATCTTCTTGTTTTTCTTGTCACGAGAAATCTGCATGCCCAATATTTACTTTGCTGGCCCTATGTCCTTCATTGCAAAGGACTCACTTAGTTCCTTCTTCAACCTGTCAATTGTATGCATATCTTTCCCAAGGATAAGCATATCATCAACATAAAGTAAGAGAATAATAAAATCCTCACCAAATCGTTTGATGTACACACAATGATCTAAAGCCATTCTTTTGTATCTATTTTCAATCATAAATGAATCAAACTTTCTGTACCACTGTCTTGGAGCTTGCTTCAATCCATACAAACTCTTTCTTAACTTACAGACAAAATTTTCTTTACCTTTGACTTTGAAACCTTCTGGTTGCTCCATATAAATTTCCTCCTCCAAATCACCATGAAGGAAAGCTATCTTCACATCTAACTGCTCCACCTCCAAGTCCTAGCTAGCAGCAATACCTAAAGCAACATGAATAGAAGACATTTTAACAATAGGAGAAAAAATTTCTTCAAAGTCAATACCTTTCTTTTGACCAAAGCCTTTCACAACTAGTCTAGCTTTGTACTTTGGTTGAGAACAATATTCTAGAGTCTTCAACCTAAAAATCCACTTATTCTTTAAGGCCTTCATTCCCTGTGGAAGTTGTACCAAATCATATGTATGATTCTTCTGTCGAGCATCCATCTCTTCCTGCATAGCAACTAGCCATATTTTTTTCTGCTCACTTTCAATTGCTTCCTGGTAACTCTCTGGTTCACCTGCATCAGTAAGCATCACATACTCATCTGCAAAGTATCTTCTAGAAGACTGACGTTGTCTAGAAGATCTTCTCAACTGAGATTCTAAGGGAAGCTGCTCCTCAACTTCTTCTTGCTTAACATGTCCTGCAGGTAGATTAATATCTGACTCTACACCATCTTCTTGCACATCTCCCCCATCACCCTGATATACTGGAGGAATAACTGGGTCACAATCTGCTAATCCTTCTACAGAATTCTTGGCTGGTGCCTCCTTCAAATCCTCAAGGGTTTGATTCCCAAAGAAGACCATATCTCTGCTTCTAAACACCTTCTGCTTTTCTGGATCCCAAAGCCTGTAACCAAATTGATCATGTGAGTAGCCAAGAAAAATACATTCTTTTGTCTTACCATCCAGCTTAGACCTTTCATTATCTGGAATATGTGTAAATGCACGACAACCAAATACTCTCAAATGCTTATAGGAAACATCTTTCCCTAACCAAACATGCTCTGCAACATCAGCATCTAAGATCTAAGGTCAGACAGGAGATAAGTTGATCATATCAACTGTAGTCCTCAAAGCCTCATCCCAAAACCTTTTGGGTAGCTTTACCTGTGAAAGTATTCATCTGATCTTTTCCATGATGGTGCGATTCATCCTCTCTGCAATTGCATTATGCTGAGGTGTACCAGAAATTGTCATCTCATGCTAGATGCCATGTGACCTGCAATAATTATCAAACAATCTTGTATACTCACCACCATTATCTGATCTTATGCATTTCAATTGTCTTTCTGTCTCCCTTTCAACTCTGGCATGAAACTCTTTGAAGACACCAATAACCTGATCCTTGGTCTTCAAAGCATAAGACCAAACTTTTCTGGAAAAGTCATATATAAAAGTAACAAAGTAAAGTGCACCACTGATGCCAGGAACATTAATAGAACCATTAGGAGTTTTTGTCCTCAAAGGACCACATACATCTGTATAAACACGGTCCAAGGCATGCATTTTTCTAGATAAAGTAGGACTAGCAAATGAAACTCTATATTGTTTACTAGCTAAACAATCAATACAAGGGTTCAAACATATACATCTGAGGTCAGGCAATACCTCTCTCTTGGAAAGAACCTGCAATCCTTTCTCGCTCATGTGTCCCAATCGCCTAAGTCACAACTCCATGCTGAAGTCTTTCTCTGTGGCATTTAACTGTTCACCACAAGCTTTGGCCTGCAACTTGTACAAAGTATGATATTTCTTTCCACAAGCTATAACAAGAAAACCCTTACTGAGTTTCCATTGCCCTCTGTGAAACCTGCTATCATAGTCTTCATCATCTAGTCTTCCAACTGAAATTAGATTCAGTCTCAAGTCAACCACATGCCTCACATCCTTAAGTACCAACTTGCATCCAAGATTGGTCTTTATGTGGATGTCACCCATGCCAATAATGTCTGCTGTGCCATGGTTACCCATCTTAACAATACCAAAATTTCCAGACCTGTACGTAGCAAAGAACTCCCTCCATGATGTAGCATGATAAGAAGCTCCTGTGTCAATTATCCACTCGAGATCCTGATACACACAAGAAAAAATATCATCAGAAGGAGACAAAATCAAATAATCATCAACCTGCACTGTAGCCGTGGTATTCTCTTTTGACTCTGTAGACTCCACTTCTTTTCCCTTTTTCTTGCTCTTCTTAGGATGCTTACACTGATTCTTATAATGTCCTTTCTCACCACAGTTATAGCAAACAATATCTTTCCTTGATCTTGACTTGCTTCTACCTATGCGTGAACTACTTCTATCTTTAGACCTTGACCTTCCTCTATTCTCTGAGATAAGTGCCTGTGAATCAATCTGAGATACTACTGAGTTCTTTCTTCTCAACTCCTCATTCAACAAACTGCTTGTTACTTGACTCATGGTAACAATACCATCTGGCACAGAATTACTGAGGGAAACCACCAGTGTCTCCCAACTTTTTGGCAATGAACTGAGAAGTAACAATGCCTGCAACTCATTATCAAGAGACATTTTCATAGAAGATAACTAGTTAGTAATACTTTGTATTTCATTCAAATGCTCAGCAATAGAAGCACCCTCTTTATATTTCAGGTTCACAAGTTTTCTGATCAAAAAAGCTTTGTTGCCAGTTGTTTTTCTTTCATAGAGACCTTCCAACTTTTTCCAAAGAGAATATGTAGAATTTTCAGTAGAAACATGGTGAAAGACACTATCATCGAGCCACTGTCGAATAAACTCAATCGTTTTTCGATCTAATCTCTTCCACTTATCATCTGTCATAGTTATGGGTTTTTCACTATCCCCTTGCAAAGGTCCATACAAATCTTTGCAATATAAGAGATCTTTCATTCTTTGTTTTCATGTCATCCAATTGTTTCCATTCAAACTAATCATGCGAGAAATACTACCAGCCTCCATGTTCAAACATAAAAATTAAATCACCAAAACCTTGCTCTGATACCAGTTGATGGGTGAAATAAAAAGGATAGGCAACAAACAATAACTTTTGTATATGAACAAATACTAGCAGGCTGTAACACACAGCGGAATTAAACAAAAATCACAATCAAATAGAACACCAAGATTTACGTGGAAAACTCCTTCAACGTGAAGGGTAAAAACCATGGGGCAAACCAGAGAAAATCCACTATAAAAATAATGAATGTACAATTCTCGAATCTTTTGCCCAAAGCCCAAGCAACAATCACAAGAGAATAACTGGGATACAAGGATCACGTCACTGTGCACAATATTCAAAACCTCCTCAAGCAATCACAGAAGAATTCACTGAAGATCTGATCTAACCTGAGATGAGAAACTGTTTGGATGAGTGAGAACAATTTCTGTGTTTTCCTTGTCTTCTTCCCTTTCTTTTTCTCTTATTTTTCTACCCTTTTCTCCTCTCTTTGATTCCCTAATGTCGCTGCGAAGATTCTGCCATTTGCTGTGATGTTTGATCTTCTTTTAATTCGTAGCCACCATTAGCCCCTATATATAATTAGGTTTAGGTTAGGGTTTAGGAGAAATAAAAGGAGGGCTATGGGCTGCTAAAGCCCATATGGGCTGAACTGGGCTCTCAGCCCAACACTTTCTTCCCATATATGAACCCTATTTAACCATTATTGAAACTTCAATAGAAGATAGTGAGGGAGCGCTCAGGTTTAGGTTTGGGAAGGAGAGAATAGAAGATAGTTACGCATAGTGAAAGAAAGTTAAAAGGGTCACGTAAGATTTCAAAATAATAAATAAATTTATAGACTATGAAAAGACATGAATGGAGGATTATAAGATACATGAATTTGTTTAATTTGATGACCCACTAACATATTTTGCTTTATTTTCAAACTATGATCCAATAACTTCTGAGGATGTTGAAATTGGATTGGATGATGAAATTGGGTCAACGGCAAATGGTGATCGATGATGAATCCTATATCCTGTTTTTGAACTATTTTGTACTATGATCGTATATCCTATTTTCAAAAGAATAACAAATAGCAAAAGGTGAGGTGATTGCTGATGAAATTGTATTAGTGAGAAAAAAAAATTACTTGAGAGCTAACAGATCTTTCCAAAGTCATAAAATAATTAGTTTCAAGTAAATCTATAAAGCAAAGCTCAAGGAGAATGAAGAAATTGATATACACAACTTGACATTGATTATAAAAAAGTATTTACTTCTGTTGCAAGAAATGATATAGTTCAAATGATTATTACATTAGTTGCACGAAACCCTTGTCGAATAGATTACATGGGAACTTGCAATTGGATACAAAATCAATTTTCTTACATGAGAACTTACCAGAATAGATTTATATCGATCAACCTCCTACATATGTTAAATTTGGAGATAGCACAAAGTATTTAGATTATAAACTCTAGATGGACTAAAATAAAAGGGTTTGGTATATTGGCATAGATTATTATTTCTAAAAAAACCAAAATGTGCATATAAGCATACACACTACAACAAGATTTACACGTACATGTGGGTTTTAGTTATATATCACTGCGGTTTCTAACTACAGTAACATTTATACCTAAAGTTAATAATCATTAATAGATATCATCGAGATAACATATGCCTACGGTTGCTATAACCGCAGATAAAAGTTGATATATTACTACGATTATAGATCTGTTACATTTTAAAGAATAACCATCATATTATATAATTTTACCGTGTGATTAATAGCCGCAATAATAGTATGCCAACAATATGTAGCAATGTTGTTTTCAGCTTGCAATCAATACTGTTGAATCTCGGATTTTGATGATGAAACTAATTGAGTGTGTTTTGTTGTTTAACTGCGTGTTGAGTTACGCAGGTCTACTATCGATCAGGATTAGACAGTTGATGCTGGAGGAATTGATGTTGCGCCAAAGGTGATCACGTCAGGATATTGGATGTCGAACCGGAGGTTCGGTCGACTATCGACAGGAGGCTTCGGACGTCGGGCATCGGGCCAAGAAGTGCGGAGTTGCGTCATAGATATCGGGGTTGTGGAGGTCAACCGTCGATTGGGCAACAAGCCGCAAGAGAGGGCGATATGCCGAAGGATCGGACGAAACGCCGACCAATGACGTGCCGGGCAACTGAATGTCAATTCGCGTTGTGATAACTGTCTAGATCGAAGTAGAGTATTTGGTATTTGTGTGTGCAGGAGTAACTACGATAAGGATGAAGACGTAAAGCAAAACAAAGAGCCGAAGTCAAGTGTGATGGATCATTGGGAGTTCGAGTGTTCGATGAAAGCCCCAAGATTCGTTGGGAGTGCTACCGGAATTAGCCGAGAACGAGTAGGGAGCTTACTGAAGGGTTTTCGGAAGTTCGCCGGAAGGTTCGTCGGAAGTTCGCGGAGCTTGCCAAGAAAGATCGGAGCTTGCCAAAGAAGCTCGGGGGAACTCGCCAAAATCATCATGGAGTCCGAGAGCTTGCCAGGAGTCCGCAGGATGGTTTCCGAGGGATCGTCGGAAGACTGCCGGAAGATCGCCGGAAGCTCGCCGGAAGAAGACTTGACTTGCGGACTCTGTAATAGCTTAGGAATGTCTTTAATTTCGTAGTTAGCATATTAATTTGGGTTAGGATTAGATGTTAATCCTTTAACCCAAGTATGGGCCCATTGGGCCTTGTTTGGGACTAGTTTGGGTCGAGTTTTCGGCCCAAACCAAGAGTGGATATGTGCTGGGCGGTGGCACCGCCCAGCAGCAGGTGTGCTGGGCAGTAGCACCACCTAGCAACTTGTGTGTGCTGGGCGGTAGCACCGCCCAGCAGCTAGCAGGCCAGACGATAGCACCGCCTGGCTGGGGCGGTAGCACTGGTGCTACCGCCCAACGCCTGGAAAGCCAGGCGGTAGCACTCCCAACGCCTGGAAAGCCAGGCGGTAGCACCGCCTGGCTGAGGCGGTAGCACCACCTGGGTGTGTCAGTTTGCCAATACTGACAGCACCGAGAAACTCAAAAAGGTTCAAATTTTGGCTCTAAGTTTAGGCTCCAAATTTGAATCGCTTATAAATTCTCCTCCTTTCTCAACTAAAAGAAGAACCTCTTTTTGAGAGTTAGATTTGAGCAAAGTCTAGGGAAAGTTTTCAATTGTTTAAGTGTTCACCTCCTTCTCTTTGTGAAGACTTGTAAGAGTATGAACCTCTTGTAAAAGGGTTGTAAGAGGGATATTTGGTCCTTCTCCTACAAAAGGATTTACTAGTGGAAGTTGGGAGCCTCATCGGAGAAGGCTTCGGAAGTGGATGTAGGTCGGATGACCGAACCACTATAAATCGGTTTGCATTTACGTTCTTGCTATTTACTTTGCTGCAAACTCTTTCCACTTGTTGCCTTATTTACTCAACTTCATCTTCATCTCCTTACATATGCTTTAAAGTTAAAACGTAATTTTTCCGGGTTCAAACGAAATGCTGCATTCATTCGTACGAAGTTTCCGAACTTGTGTTAATCGCTAAAAAATCTATCGTTCTTTACCGCTGCACTAATTCACCCCCTCTTAGTGCCACTCGATCCCTAACAATTGGTATCAGAGCCACGTTTTTTTCTCTTTCGGATTTACACCCGTGAGAAATGGCTCTAAATGTTTTTCAAGAGGCCTTTTCGATTTTTCGTCCACCGTTCTTTAACGGTTTAGACTACATATATTGGAAAACTCGAATGAGAGTTTTCATACTTTCAATGAATTTGGATTTATGGAACATCATCGAAAATGGCTTTCAACCTTCCTCTAAACCGACGAACGAATGGTCGGATTTGGAGAAAAGGTCTTTTTCTTTAAACGCAAAGGCTATGAATGCCTTATTTTGCGCTTTAGACAAGAACGAGTTGAATCAGATTTCAATGTGCGAAACGGCTTTCGATATTTGGCGAACACTTGAAATCATGCACGAGGGAACTAGTAGAGTTAAAGACTTGAAAGTAAACCTCTTATTGCATGATTTTGAGCTATTCCGAATGACATCAAGTGAAACTATTGGCGATATGTACACCCGCTTCATGGATGTCGTCAATAGCTTAAAAAGTCTTGGTAAATATTTTTCAAACTTTGAACTCACTAACAAGATTTTAAGATCCCTCCCAAAGTGTTGGGATCCAAAAGTAACCGCAATACAAGAAACTAAAAATTTAAATGATTTTTCATTGGAAGAACTAATCAGTTCACTAATGACATATGAAATGAGTTTCTTCGAACATTTGGAATATGATGAACATATAAACCACCTTCTAAAGAACAAGAAGGATTTGAAACATCGGACAAATGAATGCCACTTGAGTGATGACTCAAGTGATGAGGACAATGAGGACATTGAACACATAACAATGAATGTTAACAAGTTCATTAAACAAAAATTAAAAAGCACAAATGAACTTGAACGGAGAAAGAGGCCAAAGAAGAAGAAGAAGGGTTACAAAGAAGAATCAAGTAAAGAAGAGGCGAAATGGGCTTTGACGGTTTTCGACAATGAAGTAAGAAACTCACCCAAGTTGTTCTTACCTTAATTTGAAATTACATGATCTTTTCATGAGTTGCTTGAAATAGTTGGTAGGATTTTTTTTTTTATGCTTTTTCCTTTCTAGTAATTTTTTAAAAATTAAAAATATAAATGATGCATGATTTGTGATAATGCTTAGGATTAATCCATGCATGTGTATCTTGATGTTTTATATTACTTTTCGTTTCTAAATATGATGCTTGATGATTTTGTAACATGCATTAGTTTTTGAAGTAATGTTGATTTGACTCTATGTTGTGGATTAACGTATTTTTTGGTCTAATTGTTTTCATGTCAAATTAAGATGACATTTTGAGATGATAAAATTTCATGTATACTTTCCATATCGGTTTTCAATCTTAAACATGATACATATCTATGTATGAATTTCTTGAAAATCTTTTGATGATAGATGTATGTATCTTGATTATAATTTAAAAACTTCCATCTTGGCTTAATGGTTTTTAACCCTTTTTATGATGAAATTTGTATTGATATATGTCTTCATGAAATCAATTATAAAGATCCAACCTATAAATTTTCAAAATGAAAGAAATGTGGCTTTGATGTTGCCTTGTGTTATATTTGAACTTAATGGGTTTCATGACGAAAATTATTTTTCAGATTTATAAAATAATGTATGATTTTACCAAAAATTTGAGCATTGATCATCTTGTTATAACTAATGTAAGAAAGAATTAAAATGATCTTGATGATATTTTCATTTTTGAATATGATGCATGACATTTTCATATGAAAATTTTAAACATTCTTATGAAAAATCTAATCACTTAAAATGAAACTCATAAAGATGAGAAAATGCACTATTATGATTTTTGATGCATTTGATCTTGATGGGTTTAATGACAAACTTGTATTTTTAATTTATACAATGATGGGTTCCATATAAATATTTGAACATAAATTATGAAATCATCATTGAAATGAAAATATTAAAAGTTTGTTATTATGCTTAATGACTTTGTGATATCATATTTTGATGACAAACTCATGTTTTGGTCTTAAATTTGATAATCATCATTTGAAATATGAGCACACTTGTTTGAAACAAAATAAAACACATTATCATGATAAATTAAATCTCATGTCTTGAAACAATGTGTTGTTTTGACAATGTTTATAATGAAGTTTGTCTTCCGTTTTTGAATGTTTTGATTTGGCATATAAAGGCAAAAGACATACTTATATGATGAAACATAAAGAAATTATATTTATTATCTTATCGAGATTAATGATTTCATGATATCTTAAGAATCTCATAAATTATAGAAGTGATTTCGATGAATTGATTATGACTTGATAATTTGAACTTTTCTCTCATGTTTTAATACTACTTTGTATGCTTCATGACTTGTTGATTAAAATAATGATGTAGATTTTTGATGTATCACTTGTTATGATTAATGCAAATTGCTAGCATTTCGAATCTCGAAAATGATTGCTTCTTTTTATCATTTACCAAAGAGGAGAACAATTCAAATTTATGTCATTTGTGAATCTCATAAACTATGTTAATGATTTTGATGATTCGAACTTGAATGAGCTTTATCACAATCAAACTTTTGATATCTTAATATTTGATACTTGAAATTTCTTATGCATGAATCAAGTTGCTCTTTGTGCTATATCTTTTTAAATGAATCATGAGTCTTATTATCATATATTTCATAATATAGAAATGACAAAAATTCTTTGGCTTGTATGTCTTATGTGGCAATTGAAAAATAGATAATTGAAAAGAAATTTGCCTTATGATGAATCAATGAATCATGACTTGATCTATGAGAATGATATATTTTTATGCATCATGATTCTAGGTTGTATATCCTTTATCATGAATTGGAACTTGATGCTAAAGAAAATATTTATGAATCATGATTTTGATTTCTCGGAACTATATGCTTAGAATTTGTTTTTAAATCATGATCTTAATCTTGCTAAAAGAAAGTTATGAATCATGAATGATATCTTTTGGTTTTGATCCTTGTTGAATTTACATATTGATATCCTTCATGACATGATTTCTTTGTATTGTTGTCTTATTTGCATCATGTGATGATTGAACAATTGATGTGTATTTTTATTGATGGACTAGAACACACTTCGAACTTATAATTGATATGAAAAATGGCTTGTATAATCATTGTAATTTTTAGCCATTTAGTCCTCCCTTCTTTTTGACAAAGACAAAGGGGGAGAAAAATTGCTACCTTGCAATTTTAAAAGAAGTTAAGGATTGCTATCTCAAAGGATGTAAATCTTGCTATCTTGACTATTTCAAAAGAAGCAAAATGCAAAACTTCAAAATTTTGAAATGTTACACTTGCCATGCCTTTATGTTTATATGTTTTAATAAAAAGTTAGCATATATGTTTAAAGTGATTATATATAATTGCTAGCTTATTGCAAACAAAAAGTTGATAGCATGCAAAGGTGAAACTTAGTTACAAAAGAGAAGAATTGAAAGGAAGCTAACTTGCGTGTCGCAAAGTATGTTAGCTTGCTTATCATTATTGATTGCTTGCTTATCATCCTTTTTTCTCATATCATGATTTTTGACTCCCTTGAAATCATGACTTAATATGTTGAAAATTCATGTTGTAAATTTGTTATTTTGTCATGATCAAAGCATTGACTATTAGTACTCCATTTTTTTTTACAAAAACAAAGGGGGAGAAGATTTATTGCTAGCTTATGCATCGCAAAGAAAAATTTTGATAGGTAGAATATGCAAAGGAAGCAAAGAATGTGTAAACTTGCCATGATGAATTGTAAGAAGCAAGTGATGGATTGCTATGATTGGACATCCTTGAAAAACTTGTCATGATTGAATGTTGAATGATGTGATAAATAGCTAGTGTGTTGTAAAAATTTGCATATCTTTTAAACTAGCTATGATGCTACTTCTCCTTTTTGTTGATGACATAGGGGGAGAAGTAGATTGATGACTTCATGCAATGTAATGATGCTTGAATATTTTATATATTTGCATGATGGATTTATATTTCTCACTACATGAATGATACATGTTACTTAGATTTGGGATAATCCAAGGGTTCTATCAATGGCATATTGATAGGGGGAGTTTGTGTTAAACTCCGGGGAGTTATGGTTAACTCCGTCAGTCATCAATTAGTTGTCATCATCAAAAAGGGGGAAATTGTTGAATCTCAGATTTTGATGATGAAACTAATTGAGTGTGTTTTGTTGTTTAATTGTGTGTTGAGTTACGCAGGTCTACTATCGATCAGGATTAGACAATTGACACTGGAGGAATTGATGTTGCGCTAGAGGTGATCACGTCAGGATATTGGATGTCGAGCTAGAGGTTCGGTCGACTATCGGTAGGAGGCTTCGGACGTCGGGCATTGGGCCAAGAAGTGCGGAGTTGCACCATGGATATCGGGGTTGTGGAGGTCAACCATCGATTGGGCAACAAGCCACAAGAGAGGGCGATGTGCCGAAGGATCGGACGAAGCACCGACCAATGACGTGCCGGGCAACTGAATGTCAATTCATATTGTAATAACTGTCTAAATCGAAGTAGAGTGTTTGGTGTTTGTGTGTGTAGGAGTAACTATGATAAGGATGAAGACGTAAAGCGAAACAAAGAGCCGAAGTCAAGTGTGATGGATCATTGGGAGTTCGAGTGTTCGATGGAAGTCCGAAGATTCATTGGGAGTGCTGCCAAAACCGGCCGAGAACGAGTAGGGAGCTTGCCGAAGGGTTTTCGGAAGTTCGCCGGAAGGTTCGTCGGAAGTTCGCGAAGCTTGCCAAAAAAGATCGGAGCTTGCCAAAGAAGCTCAGGGGAACTCGCCAAAATCATCGTGGAGTCCGAGAGCTTGCCGGGAGTCCGCAGGATGGTTTCCAAGGGATCGTTGGAAGACTACCGAAAGATCGCCGGAAGCTCGCCGGAAGAAGACTTGACTTGTGGACCCTGTAATAGCTTAGGAATGTCTATAATTTCATAGTTAGCACATTAATTTGGGTTAGGATTAGGTGTTAATCCTTTAACCCAAGTATGGGCCCATTGGGCCTTGTTTGGGACCAGTTTGGGTCGAGTTTTCGGCCCAAACCAAGAGTGGATATGTGTTGGGCGGTAGCACCACCCAGCAGCAACCAATGTGCTGGGCGGTGGCACCGCCAAAGAAGAATAATGTGCTGGCGGTGGCACCGCCAAAGACTTGTGTGTGGCGGTAGCACCGCCCCAAGAAACAACAAAGCGAGCGGGTAGCACCGCTTTGGGTGGGCGGTAGCACCACCCAGCGCCTGGAAAGCCAGGCGATAGCACCGCTTGGCTGAGGCGGTAGCACCGCCTGGTGCCTGGAAAGCTAGGCGGTAGCACCGCCTGGCTGTGGTGATAGCACCACTGGTGTGTCGATCACCGATCTTGACAAAGACCGAAAACTCAAAAAGGTTCAAATTTTGGCTCCAAGTTTGGACTCCAAATTTGAATCACTTTGAGGCTTATAAATTCCCCTCCTTTCTCAGCTGAAAGAAGAACCTTTTTTTGAGAGTTAGATTTGAGCAAAGTCTAGGGAAAGTTTTCAATTGCTTAAGTGTTCACCTCCTTCTCTTTGTGAAGACTTGTAAGAGTGTGAACCTCTTGTAAAAGGGTTGTAAGAGAGGTATTTGGTCCTTCCCCTACAAAAGGATTTGCTAGTGGAAGTTGGGAGCCTCATCGGAGAAGGCTTCGGAAGTGGATGTAGGTCGGATGACCGAACCACTATAAATCGGTTTGTATTTACGTTCTTGCTATTTACTTTGCGACAAACTCTTTCCACTTGCTGCCTTATTTACTAAACTTCATCTTCATCTCCTTACATATGCCTTAAAGTTAAAACGTAATTTTTCCGGGTTCAAACGAAACACTGCATTCATTCGTACGAAGTTTTCGAACTTGTGTTAATCGCTGAAAAATCTATCATTCTTTACCCTGCACTAATTCACCCGCGCCCCCCCCCCTCTTAGTGTCACTCGATCCCTAACAACTACAACAGTATACGAATCGATTATAATTATAAATGATTTTATAAATAATAACAATAGATCTTTCCTTGAGGAGGATAGTCACAGACAATCACCACAAAATATATAACATGATTTATCTATAATTACCACCTCATAGCTCACTATAATTTTATAAAAAACTATCATCTTCTTTTATTAACTATATCAGTTATACCAAAAAATATATAGTCTTTAATACGTAAGTATGTTCAACTTCATATATGCATTCCAAAAAGAAAGTTCAACTTCATGTACGTTTGTCATAGCATAAATTCTTCAAAATACTTCTTCATTTACTCCTCTCCATGTATAGCACCTATAAAAAGTTAAAATTAAATAATTTTAAGTTCTTAATTTTTATAGGATGATATAAATGTTAATAAAAAATTACATCACAAATCACATAATATTTATATTTGTATAACATCATAAAATTTTATCATAATATTTAAAGGAATATTACTTATAATAAGTTTAGGATATCATGCCTAAGTCTATATTTTTAGAAGATTTTAGATTGTTATCTTTTATCTTATCTTTTAAATAGGTTGATTAAATAGAGTTTTAGAGATAAGAGCTTCTTAGTTTAAATAATTATTCTAAATCTATAGATAGATGACATCTACGTACATAGATCCATTCAAGTCTATAGGTCTCAAGTCAAAGAGTAGTTCAAGATCTTTTAAGTGTTTTTATTCTTTTTGAGAAGTTCAATATAACTTTTTATTTTCTTTTTTTGCTTCTAATTTCTTCTTCTTTTATTTAGTTTGATCTTGGGCTAGTAGTACCTTATTGCTACTATTTGAGAAAGGATTATATTTGTATGTGATCTATTAGAGCCACAAGAGTGATAATTTATATTTTAAGATCTCCTTAGTGAAAAAGATAACATTTTTCAACTATGAATTATAATAATCGAGTTGGTGGGTTTGGTATTGAACTTCTCAATCAGTTTAACTATAATATCTAAAAAAATTATTTGGAATCCTATCTCATAAGGAAAGATCTATGTGATGTAGTTAGTGGCAATGCAACAATTGCTACGCTATGAAGAGATGAAGGATATTGAATGTATAAGTTGAATTTATATTAAAAAATATATTTCTCATGATCTCTTTGAATAAATTATTGGTTACAAATCAACTTTAGAGATTTGGATCACTATTGATGCATTGCTTAATATAAAGAATATGGCTCGACTTCAATATCTAGAGAATGATTTGACAAATACTATACAAGGTGACCTCTCAATTTTATAGTTCTTTTTAACAATTAAAATTTTACATTTAAATATATTATGTTTAAATCCAAATGACTCTATTTCTAATGCATGAATGAAATATTATATCATTCATAATTTTTGAAAAGAATATATTTCTTATGTTATGTCTATTCAAAGATGGGTTTAACAACTATCCTTAGTAGAGTTGGAAATTATTTTTGCTTCTAAAGAATACTTAGCTCATCAAATGATAAGAGTTTTTACTTCAAGAGAAGATAAAAGATGCCCTTTTTTACAAATAAGAAAATGATAATGATAAAGATAAAAAGAAGAGTGATGATGCTAATAGCAAGTCAAAGCCTTCTTTGAACAATAATATAAATAACAAAAAGATTAAGTGTTATAGGTATGACAAGTTAGGCCATATCAAGAAAAATTATTATATTAAAATTAAAATAGAAAATATTACAAATAAAGAAGATTGTTCCAATGCTATTCATGAAGATTGAGACAAATGTTTTATGATTGAAACAGCTAAGGCCATGACATTTATCAACTTCAAACATAATTTGATAGTTGATTCAGGATGTGATCATCATCTCACCAGTGATGATACCAAATTCACCAATATTTGTTAATATGAAAGTAATAATATAGTTATCACGATAGATAATACTACTCACCAAGTGAAGAAGGAAGGTACCTTTATAATATCAGATAAAGATAATGATTTTATTATATTAAAGAGTATGTATCATATTTCAAGTATGAAATTTTTTTTCTATTGTAAATACAATTAATGCTGAAAATTATATTCTTTATTATCCTAATGAACTCAAGTTTCTTCGTAATATTAAAAAAATAAATACAAATATAATATATACTGGTAAAAGATCAAACATTTATATATTTTGTCAATATCAACCTTTTATATTAATAGGATAAGTATAAATGATGGTACATTAATATGATATGTTAGACTTGATCATATAAATTTTTTAAATTAAAAATTATAATATAGAAAAGTCTACTTAATTATATTTCAAATCTTACTACTTTTACTAGTAATGAAGTTTGTGAAGATTGTCAATATGGCAAGGCACACAAACGACCTTTTGATATTTCACTTTCAAGCTACAAATTTCATTTGGAGCATATTCATAGTGATCTAATAAGTATATTCAAACTCTATCTTATTCAACTTCTCATTATATACTTCTCTTTGTTGATAATTTTACATGGTTCACTTGAGTCTACTTTGTGAAGGAAAAATCAAAAGTTTTTTAAAATTTCAAAAGTTCAAGTTAATAGTTGAAAATGTCTTTGAAAGAAAAATTAAAAGGTTTACACATCAATAATGGCAGGGAGTTTACTTCCAATAGATTTTTCTCCTTCAAAAAGCATAACATTAAAAAGGAACTCACATGTGCATATATACTACAATAAAATAGTGTGACAGAATAGAGGATTCGACATCTCATGGAGCCTCATAAGTATTGACTTTATGCAAAAAGTTACCCAAAGTTTTATGAGCAAAAAATATGACATGTACACCTTATATTATTAATCGAACTCCTCTTAGTCCAATCAATCTGAAGTCTCGAGCTCATGTTTGGTGAGAAATCAAATGTTAAACATTTTAAAGCATTTGGTTTTTCATGCTATGTTCACATATCAGACTTAAAAAGAGAAGCGTGATGCTAAAGCCTAGAAATATATCTTTATTAACTATGATAAAAGGAAGAAATGTTAGAATTGTATGGATCTACAAATATATAGATATATGGTACCTCGAGATGTTGTGTTTGATGAAGTTTATTCTTATTTTCTTTTGAAAATAAGAAATATATCCTTCACATGTATTTTCTTTTGAAAATATCAATCACAACAGTGAAAGTAATATATGTTGAAACCCTATGGTAGAGTTTCTTTTGTCATCTAATACTAATATATATTTTTGCTCAAGAAACATATGTATCTACTCCTATTATTTCTTCATCACTAATGTGAGGGCAAAGTGATAGCAAGAGTAATGATATTTATGAAGAGGAAATTCCAATATTGAGAAGATAAAAAAGAATAATTATCAAACTAGCATGTTATAATAATAAAGATAATATAAGCATATGTCACTATTTCTTTTCTAAACCAATTGATGATACTGAACTTGTCTTAATAAAGTTAAAGGTGTTTATAAAAATAAAGAAATAAAGATTCTTTATAAAAATAAAATTTGGGATCTTATATCTTATATTAAAGCTTATAAATGTATACTTACAAATCGGTCTACAAGGTAAAACGTAAGTCAAATGAAAGTATAGATTGCTATAAGGCAAAACTTATTGTAAGGGGACTTCCTCAAAATTATGGAGAAGATTATAATGAAACCTTTAGTTATGTGACCAATATAATATCTATTAGGATGGTGATTACTCTAGTAGCTAATCTCATATGAAAGTTTTGGCAACTTAATGTGAAGAATGTCTTACTATATAGTGAAATTAACAAGGACATTCATATGGAAAAACCATTAGGATATACTTCTATTCCCAAACTAGATCTCTCTTCAAAGGACCATTTGAAGATCTTCAAAGCAAGTTGGGACTTACTCCAAAATTATACTTTAAGGGAGAGTGTTAAGATTTAAGATATATCTTTTGAATGATTTTAAAATGTTATCTTTTATCATATCTTTTAAATAAGTTGATTAGATAGATCTAAGTCTAAGTGTTAAGCCTATAAGGCTCAAGTCAAAGAGTAGTTCAAGATCTTACAAATATTTTTCTTCTTTTTGAGAAGTTCAATATAGCTTTTTTTTTTTAACTTTTGTCCTGATTTTTTCTTCTTCTATTTGGTTTAATTTTAAGCTAGTAGTACCATGTTACTACTTGAGAAATGATTACACTTACATATGATCTCTCCCTTTCTTCACACTTATTTCTTCTTGCAAAATCAAATAACAAATCAATATTTATTCTTTAATGAATAAAAATTAAGAAAAAATATAGAAAAATCTTTTGAGTGATACATATTTATTGTTGTTGCAATCTCATCTAATGGCATCTTGTCCTTTCTCTTTCATGACTAACGGCTAAAAATTGCATATATAGCTAATTTCTCACCATTTTCAATTTCCTACCATGAATGATATTAAATATTTGATAAAAATTAATAAAAATTTTGATAAAATATTTAGGTATAGAAATATCTAATTTAATAATTGTATGATTATATGAGAATGAATTAATTTATACTAGAAATGTTGAGCCATCTTTAATAGATTTAAGCAATCTATAATGACTAAATTTAATATATCTAATTTAGGAATGATGTATTATTTTCTTGGATAGGAGTAGTTCATTCTTCCACTAGTATTTTACCTCTCAAAAGAAATATATTAAAAAAAATAAATTTAAATAAAAATTGTAATTCTATTTGTACACCAATTAATTTGGATTTGAAGCTAATAAAAGATCCTACTAGATCAAACATAATGCATGTAATAAGTCTTATTAGCATACATGGAAAGTCCAACAAAAATGCATCTTCTAACAGTCAAAAAGATTTTTCGATACCTATAGGGTTCTATCAAATTTGAGTTATCATATAAAAAAGAAGATAATTCAAACCTAATTGGCTTTATGATAGTGACTGTGTAAGAGATATTGATTGCAGAAGAAGTGTCTCATATATGTTTTTATGCTTGGTTCTGGAGCAATTTAATGGTCTTCAAATAAATATATTATCAACTACCAAAGTGGAGTTTGTAGTTGCAACATCATGTGCTTCTCAAGCTATTTGGTTGAGAAAAAATTCTTAAAAAATTTTACTTTGAACAATAGGGACCCACTTTAATATCTTATGACCATTAATTAGCAATTAAGCTTTTCAAAAATACTTTCTTTTCTGAAAGAAGTAAATACATTAATATCAAATATTGCCTATTAGTAAATCTAACGAAGGAATGAACATTCAATCTCATCCTATTGCATGAGTAAAGATCAAATTGCTAATATCGGACAAAGCCTCTCAAGCTAGCAATATTTCAAAAGCTGAAGAAGTTACTAGGAGTTTGCATATAGAAAAATATAGATTCAAATGTATTCTGAATTGAATATCAAAGAATTTTTAATATAAGGGAGGAACATTATGGTAGTAAGATGATTGTTGATAGCTTTATCTTATGTAGATAATGATAGGATAAGAAACTCTATCATTATCCTAAGAGTTCGAGATTGATGGGTTAGTTATTTAAAATTTATTTATTATATCTTTTTTAATGTAGTTTGATTCATTCAAATCTCATCTTGTAAGCCTATATAAGGTGATCAATGAAATAATTTTTTGTGTGCATTTTTCCTCATCTTTTCTTCTTCTTAGTTGACAATCTAGTATATATTTTTATAAACAAAATTATATGTAAATACAATCCTTTCTTAAATTATAGTAACATAGTACTATCAGCCCAAAAATCTAAAATCATAAAGAAGAGATAATTAAGATGGACATAAAAAAATACTTTATTCAAATTCTTAAAATATTTAAAATATCTTCAACTGTGGCTCTTGACTTGATTACTCTGGACTTGGTTCTTTATTTAGACCCAGGTGATCTACAAAGCTAGATATCACGCTAATTTATAGGCATAGTATGATACCTTAAAATAGGATAAGATTATCTTATCTTATTCATATTTATTTAGTTTTATTAAAACTCTATCATCTTATCTAACTGGGAATAGGATTATCTAAAGCTCAATGTCATCATCTCTATACAAAATAAAACTCTTAAAAACTCATTGAAAAATAACTTTAATTTTAACATCCTCTTTAAAAGCTTTGGTTTGGAGATTAACCTTGGATTTCATAAAAAAGATTCAAACAATATTTAAAAAGTGATTAATGAAAGAATGTGATGTTATCCGTGCTCTTGACCTCCACGACATTAATGATTTATTGAAACATCTTTTCTCTAATGAAATAATCTTTATCCTTCAAATACTAGAATGGAGTTATATTCTTCTTGTTAAGCAATACTAAAAGCATAATCCAAATAACTGAAATTGACTTACAAATAATAATTTGTTCAAAGAGATCATTGAAGGTAGATCATTTTAACACAAACTTGGTCTTTACATTTGATATCCTTCAATTTTTTTATGACATCTCCATCTAATATCTGATGTCATTGTTGTATTGGCCCAACCACCTCCTATGGGTTTTTACCTATGAAATAAGTTTCTATACAAAGTATTTCATATCTTGTAATTAAATTGATTGAAAAATTTCATAATGAACATATAAACTTGATTATTTTAATTTATAGTCGAAAAAGATTATCTTCTTTACTAAAAAAAAATTAAAAATATAGATCACCACTCTCGTGGCTCTAATATGATATGAAGAAATGGGAGGATCAAGTACTACTCCTTAAATAGCAGTAAGGGAATACCACTATTCCAAGCTCTAAAACCATAAAACGAAGAAACTAAGGGGGACAGAGAAAGACTTTATTAAGTTCTCAAAATGCTTAAAAGATTTTAAACTCTAACTTTAGATTTGATTACTCTGGACTTGGATCCTTTATACTTTAGGCCTAGGTGATCATTATAACTAGATATTATATATAATTATAGGAGTAGTTAGAAACTTTAAACCTATATAACATTATCTTATCTTATTCACATTTATTTGATTTTATCAAAACTTTATCACATCATCTATCCATGTTATCTAAAACTCAAAACTTATCAACTTTACAAAATAAAATCCTTAAAAATCTCTCCATAAGATAATTAATACAGCGGATTAAAATCGATAAATTTAAAACCAATTTCATAAATAATTAGTTCAAATAGAAATTTTGGTTCGATGAAAGAGATTTTAGCTAAACTAGTTCGAGTGAATGTAATTGAGAGTTGGGAGAAGAAGACCAAATGATTTGCAACTAAGTAAAAGTAAGATGCATGAATTTAAAAAACTCACACATCCAAAGTATGCAGTGATGTATAGTGGTTCGATCAAATGACCTATATCCACTTCCAAAATCTCCTCCGATGAGACTCCCAACTTCCACTAGCAAATCTCTTTAAAAGGGACAGGCCAAATACCCCTCTTACAAATTTTTACAAGTGGTTCACACTCTTACAGATTTTTGACAAGAAAAAGAGAGGGAGGTGAACACTTAAGCTATTGAAACAAGATTTTGCTTATAGCTTTGACTTAGTTTTCAATTTCTCAGAAAAGTGCTTTACTAGCTGAGGAAAGAGGGGTATTTATAGACTCAATTGGCTTAAAAAATAAAGCCAAAAAGAGTCCCATCCTAGATTTCTGAGTGTTGGCGGTACCATCGCCTGTTGACTTTGTTCTGTCAGTGTACTGAGCGGTACCATCACCTAGTCTGACGGTACCACCACCTGATAGAGTCCTCGAGCTCTATGGATTGGCGGTACTACCACTTGTCAAGCGATACCACCGTTGGCAAGTAATAACTGCCAACGGTACCACCGCTGACCTAGGGTGGTACCACCGCCTAAACCACTTGGGAACTAGTTCCCGGGGTGGTGCCACCGTTCCAGTCTAGCGGTGCCACCGCCAGACCTGGTTCAGCACTACTGAATGGGACTTGAATCCGATCCAATTCAGTCCACATAAGGCCTAGTTGGCCCCTACTAGGGTTAATCAGGATTATCATCTAATCTTTACCCTAATTACATGCTAACTATAAAATTGAAACATAATTCTAAGCAAATTAACAATCGACAACGTCGAGTTTTCTTCCAACGAGCTTCCCGGTGAACTTCCGACGAACTTCCGACACACTCTCAAATTTCTTTCGACGGACTCCCAGCAGGCTCCCGGACTTTATGGCGAGTTCGACGAATCTTTAGCAAGTTCTGAACCTTCTCGGTAAGCTCCGCGAACCTCCGACGATCTTTTCGATGAACTTCTGAAACCTTTGGCAAGTCCTCGATTCTTTCTCGGTTGGTTCCTGCAGCACTTCCGACGATCCTTTGGACTTTCAACAGACTCTTCGAACTTTCAACGTACTTGACTCCGGTAATTTTGCTTTATGTCTTCATGCTATCGTAGTTACTCCTGTACATTTATCTCAATAATATGGATTAGATAAAATAACCTATCAATTGACTTCATCATCAAAATCCGAGATTCAACAATCTCCCCCTTTTTATGATGATAATCAATTGATAACGGAGTTAATTTTAACTCCCCCTATCTATATGTCATATTATGAGAAAGAAAATATTTGAATTCAATCTCCTTGAATTCAGGTTGCAACCGATAAGTTTCATCCGTTGAACTTATCATCATGCTTAGCATGATTTTTTATCCATAAATATGAAACTTCATATTTTTCACAATGTCAAGGCATGACACCTATTTCAAGTCGAATGATAGACATTTATCACTTCGACAAGAGATATCAATTATAATTTAAAATACAACATGGATCAAATGATATCGATCTAAAGAGCACAAATGCAAGGCATGATATTATTTTTGATATATCATCAAATGAGATGATATCTTATCATATCAATAAAGGATACCAAATTTTAAATTTTAAAAAGGTTTACATGTTAAGCATTTGCGATACATATGATACATTGCAATATGATACAAATTTTATTCCGATGCTTTTAAAGATATCAACTAATTTTTGATTATAAAGCATGGCAAAGGCAATCATATTGCAATTTAAAGCATATAAGATATTTTTCATATTGCAGTACATAACATATAAGTCATTGCGATATGGTATGATACATATAAGTCATTTGTTAATTTATTTATCATATTCTTCTCAATACAATGCATATAAGATATTTTATCAAGTCATTTGCACATGTCATCAATTTATTTGCACATTCTTCTCCTCCTTTGTCATCAACAAAAAGGAGGTGAATGTAAGAGAGTAGTCATTTATCAAGCATATCAAACATACATAATACATGAGGCTAATATTTGCTTAGAAATCGAGTTGAATCATAATACAAAATATGTCATCCTCGATGGATAAATCCGAAAAATGTTTTGATCATCATTTTAATTCATATTTATGAAATCTGAAAAAAGATCAATTATCATTTATCATGAAAGATTCATACATGGAAGATGCAATTTTGAAAGGCTTTAGATGTAATTTTAAAAATCCAAGAATAGAATTATAAAGTGGAAGGATAGATCATTAAAGTCATTCATCAAACATTTCATATCAATTTTAAGATAAAATCCATCAGAAAGATATGTCAAAATTCATAAAGCTTCAACTTGGCATTTACAGATTCATGAAGTGAAATATATCAACATCAAAAATTTTATAGAAAGTTTCAACTTGGCATTCTCATAGAAAACATAAGGTGAAAGATATTAAGTCTTAAAAGCTCGAATTGTAGAGGTTAGCACAAAAATAAAAATCCAAAATGAACATTTAAGAGCTTAATTTTTAAGCAAAATTGATGACATTAATTTATGCATATGTTAAGCTTCATATGAAATGCAAGTTATGATATTTTCTTTAGTCATTTTTAAAGGAGGTGGAGTATAAAATCAATTTTACTACATCATTTAGATCCATCATTCGAAGGAGGAGAACAACATCATGATACCAAATCATCCAAAATATTACAACATCATGAAGGCTTCATCAAGACAAAATATTACGATCGAAAATGATAGCTTTATTAAAATATTACGATCGAATGATAAAAATGAGAGCTCTGTTTTTTTAAAAAATATGTTATCATAAATCCGAAAAGATAATATCAAGTTGAGATTATACAAACCAAAGTTGAAAAATTTTGAAAAAAGAATATATAACATCTTCATGCATTAGGACAATTTAATATGCCTAATTCTCTTCTAATGAAGTTAAATTATTCTTCATTTAGGGGTTTTGTATTTAAGATGTCTGTCAATTGATGTTTTGTATCAATGAATTCTAGAATGATATCATTATTATTGACATGATCTCATATAAAATGATCTCTTATGTCAATATGCTTAGTTCTAGAGTGTTTAATGAGATTTTTGGTTAGGCAAATAGCACTTGTGTTATCACATTTTATAGGAATATTTTTTAAATGAATTCCATAGTCTTCTAAAATATTTTTCATCCAAACAACTTGTGCACAACATGTACTTACGGTTATATATTCGGCTTCGGCCGTAGATAGTGCAATTGAGTTTTGTTTCTTGGAAGTCCAAGAAACAAGTACATGTCCTAAAAATTGGCATGTTCTAGATGTGCTTTTTCTATCTATTTTACATCTGTCAAAATCCACATCCGCATAGGCTTTTAAGTCAAAGTCATCAGATTTTGGATACCATAGTCCTAGGTTAGGAGTTCCTTTAAGGTATCTAAGGATTCTTTTAATAGCTTTAAGGTAAGACAACTTAGGGTTAGCTTAAAATCTTGCACAAAGTCCTACACTAAACATGATATCTAGTTTAGTTGTGGTGAGGTAAAGTAAGCTACCTATCATTCCCTTACATGTTTTTTTATCAAAATTTTCTTCACTTTCATCTAAGTCTTAACTTAGTGGAAGTACTCATAAGAGTGTTTATAGCTTTTGAATCATCTATGTTAAATCATTTTAATAATTCTAATATATATTTAGATTGATTAAGAAATATATTATCATAAAGTTGTTTAATTTGTAATCCTAGAAAGAAGGTTAGTTCACCCATTAAACTCATTTCAAATTTATGATTCATACACTTAGAAAATGATTCACATAATGATTTATTAGTAGAACCAAAAATAATATCATTAATATAAATTTGAATAATAAAAAAATTATTTTTAAAATATTTAACAAACAATGTAGTATCAACCTTGCATTTAGTAAAATTATTTAAAATTAAAAATGAGCTAAGTCTCTCATACCAAGCGCTTGGGGCTTATTTTAATCCATAGAGAGCCTTAGTCAATTTAAACAAATGATTAGAAAAAAGAGTATTTTCAAAACTGGGTGATTGTTTAACAAGTACTTCTTCAGAAATAAAACCATTTAAAAAAGTACTTTTGACATTCATTTAAAACAACTTAAAATTATTACTACTAGCATAGGCAAGGAGCATCCCAATGGCTTCTAATCTTGCCATAGGAGCGAAGATCTCTTCATAATCGATATCTTCTTTTTAGTTAAAACGTTTGGCTACTAATCTAGCCTTGTTTCTAACTACGATACCAAATTTATCTTGCTTGTTTCTAAATACCCATTTAGTATCTATAACTAAATGGTCACTTGGTCTAGGAACAAGCTTCCATACCTCATTCCTCTCAAATTAGTTCAATTTCTCTTACATTGTGATAACCGAAGAATCATCTTTTAAGGATTTGTCAATATACTTAGGTTTAATTTGAAAAAGAAAAGCGGCGTTAGCACAAAAAATCTTAAAAGATGAATGAGTTTGTACCCCTTTTGATGTGTCTCCTATAATTAGCTCCTTTGGATGGGCATTTGTATACTTCCATTCCTTAGGTAAGGAAATTTGGAAAGAAGATGCATCCAAGTTGCTATTTTGAGGAGAGGGTTCATTTAAATTCAAACCATCAAAACCAAGATCATCATCAAAATCTTTTTTCTTAAATTCAAAAACTTCATTAAAAACTACATGAATAGACTCTTTTATAATCAAGGTTCTTTTATTAAAAATATGAAAAGCTTAAGAAACAGAAGAGTAGCCAAGAAAGATGCCTTTATCCGATTTGGCATCGAATTTTCCTAAGGCATTTTTTTCATTCAAAATAAAATATTTGCAACCAAAAACTTTAAAATAAGAGACATTTGGTTTTTTGTTATTCTACAATTTATAATAGGTTTTGGATAGAGATGATCTTATTATAACCCTATCCATAACATAGCAAGCTATATTAATGGCTTCGGCCCAAAAGTATTTGGGTAAACTATGTTCATTTAATATAATTCTTATCATTTCTTATAAATTTCTATTCTTTCTTTCTACTACTCCATTTTGTTGAGGATTTTTCGGAGTAGAGAAGTTATGGTTATATCTATTAGATTCACAAAAATTTTGGAAGTCATAGTTTTGGAATTCACCACCATGATCACTCCGAATTGATGAAATCATGAAACCCTTTTCGTTTTGAGTAAGTTTACAAAATTTAAAAAAATATTTAAAGCAATCACTTTTGTGAGCTAAGAAATAGGTCCAAGTGTATCAACTATAGTCATTTACAATGACAAACACATATTTGCTACCTCTAGACTCGTTGTATCAATCGGTCCAAATAAATCAATATAGATCAATTGTAATGGTCTAGAGGTACTTATTTGATTCTTTGGTTTAAAGCTAGTTTTTATTTATTTCCTAATTGACATGCATCACATACTTTGTCTTTAATGAACTTAACATTGGGAATATCTCTTACAAGTCTTTTAGATATGATTTGAGTAATTAGTTTCATACTCGTATGACTTAATCTCCTATGCCAAAACTAAGCATCATCATTCAAGATCGAAAAATACATTTTATTACTAAGATCATCAATGTTTATGGTGTAGACATTATTTTATTTTAGTACAATCATAGATGTGTTGTTGTGTGGTTTTTCAATTATGCAAGCATTAGATTCAAATTTCACAATATATCCATTATCACATAATTGACTAATGCTCAAAAGATTGTGCCTTAAACCATCTACTAATAATACATTATCAATTGAAAAACTTGATTTGTTATCTATAGTTTCCTTGCCAATAATTTTACCCTTGTTGTTGTCTTTGAAGGTGACATACCCTTCGTCTTGGCTAGTGAGCTTAGAGAATTGAAATTGATCTCCGATCATGTGCCTTAAGCATCCACTATCATGGTACGATCTCTTACTCCTAGCTTGTGTGGGTGAATGTGTTTAAAAAAGAGAATGGCTTTTAGGTACCCATTTGAACTTGGGTGTCTCAAAAATTGATCTACTAAACTTGTCATTGTTCATTGAGTTCCTAATCATTCCTTTATGAACCCATATCAACCTATGTGGGCTAAGTTTCTTATACGGACATTTGTAAGCAACATGTCCAGATTTATAACAAAAATTATATTTCAAGTGAGATGATACATGTAGTGTGAGTCCTTTAATGAAGATGGTTTGAGTTCGGTGAGATCCACTAATGAATCCAATTCCACTTCTATTTCCAACGTGAGCCTTGTTTGCAAGGATCATATCTAGGCTCTTGCTACCAACCTTAAACTTGTTTAGGGTCCCTTTAAGTAGCAAGTTTTTATTTTTAATTGCCTCTAAGTGTTCACACTTAGAGCATGGGGGTAAAGAAGGAATATCATGTTTAAGACTTTCAAGTTTATCTAGTAAGAAATTATGCTCCTTTTTTAATAAATTAAACTTTTTAGTAATAGTTCTACATTCATCAAACAATTCATATAAAGCAATTAAAAATTTATCAAAAGATAAATCTTCATTAAATAACTCACTTACCTCTTCTCTTAAAGCCATCAATGCGAAGTTGGCCTCCTCTTTGTTACTTACTTCTTCATCTTCGGAGCCACTTGAGTTGTCCCACATTACCTTTAGAGCTTTCTTCCTCTTTGGTAGCTTCTTCTTGGATTGGGGGCATTCACTTTTGAAGTGCCCCGGCTTCTTGCATTCGTAATATATGACTTGGTCCTTCTTTGGTTCAAGTTTGTTTTTAGTGTCATTTTTAAATTTATTCCTTCTTATAAATTTTTTGAATTTCTGAGTTAAGAGTGCAAGTTCATCATCAAGGTCATCATCACTTGAAGATTTCTTCAAGTGGTCTTCTTGTGTTCTCAATACCATGTCCTTCTTGTTCTTTGGAAGGGGGTTCTCTAGCTCATCATGAGCTTGACATGTCATTTCATAGATCATCAAAGACTCAATGAGTTCTTCGAGAGGAAAATTTTTAAGGTCCTTGGCCTCTTGAATGACCGTAACTTTCAAATCCCAACTCTTTGGAAGGGATCTTAAAATTTTAGTGATAAGTTCGAAATTAAAAAAACCTTTACCAAGTACTTTGAGTCCATTTACAACATCCGTGAAATGGGTATACATATCTCCGATGGACTCACTTGGTTTTATTCGAAACAATTCAAAAGAATGGATCAAAAAATTGATTTTGGACTCTTTCACGCGGCTAGTGCCTTCATGAGTGATTTCAAAAGTGTGCCAAATATCAAAAGCAGACTCACAAATCGAAATGTGATTAAACTTATTTTTATCAAGTACACAAAACAAGGCATTCATAGCCTTTGCATTCAGAGTGAAAACCTTCTTCTTCGATTCATTCCATTCGTTCATCGGAAGAGAAGATTTTTGAAATCCATTTTCAACGATATTCCAAAACTCGAAATCTATGAAAATTAAAAAAATCTTTATACAAGTCTTCCAATAGGTGTAATCCAACCCATTAAACATAGGCGAACGTATAATAGAATGACCCTCTTATATGCTAGAATAAGCCATCTCTCTAGGGTTTTAAACCATATGAGAGTGACCAAACTCAGATACCAATTATTAGGATCTGAGCAGCATTAAGAAGGGGGGGGTGAATTAGTGTAGCGGATTAAAACCGGTAAATTTAAAATCAATTTCATAAATAGTTGGTTCGAATAGAAATTTTGATTCGACGAAAGCGATTTTAGCTAAACTAGTTCGAGTGAATGCAATTGAGAGTTAGGAGAAGAAGACCAAACGATTTGCAGTTGAGTAAAGGTAAGATGCAGGAATTTAAAAACTCACATTCAAAGTACGCAGCGATGTAGAGTTGTTTGATCAAATGACATACGTCCACTTCTGAAGCCTCCTCCGATGAGGCTCCCAACTTCTACTAGTAAATCTCTTTAAAAGGGAAGGACCAAACACTCCTCTTACAAACTTTTACAAGTGGTTCACACTCTTACAGATTTTTGACAAGAAAAAGAGAGGGAGGTGAATACTCAAGCTATTAAAATAAGATTTGCTTATAGCTTTGACTCAGTTTTCAACTTCTCAGAAAGGTGCTTTACCAGCTAAGGAAAGAGAGGTATTTATAGACTCAATTGGCTTAAAAAATAAAGCCAAAAAGAGTCCCATCCCGGATTTTCGGGTGCTAGCGGTACCACCACCTGGCACTGGTGGTACCACCACCTGTTGACCCTATTCTATCAGTGTACTGGGTGGTACCACCACCTAGTCTAGTGATACCACTACCTGACAAAGTCCTTGGGCTCTGTGGACTGGTGGTACTATCACTTATCAAGCGGTATCACCGCTTGTAGGTAATAACTGCCAACGGCACCATTGTTGACCTGGGGCGGTGCCATCGCCTAGAACACCTAGGAACCAATTCCCGAGGCGGTGTCACCATTAGACCTGGTTCAGCACTACTAAATGGGACCTGAATCCAGCCTAATTCAGTCCACATAAGGTCCAGTTGGCCCCTACTAGGGTTAATCAAGATTATTATCTAATCCTTATCCTAATTATGTGCTAACTATGAAATTGAAACATAATTCTAAGCAGATTAACAACCGGTAATGTTGAATCTTCTTCCGGTGAGCTTTTTGGCGAACTTTCTGCAGACTTCCGACACACCCTCGGATTTCTTCCGGCGGACTCCCAACAAGCTCCCTAACTTTATGGCGAGTTCGACAAATCTTTGGCAAGCTTCTGAACCTTCTCGGTAAGCTCCGCGAACCTCCGATGATCTTTCTGACGAACTTTCAAAACCTTCGGTAAGTCCCTGATTCTTTCTCGGTTGGTTCCAGTAGTACTTCCGATAATCTTTCGGACTTTCGGCAGACTCTTCAAACTTCCAACGTACTTAACTTCGGTAATTTTTCTTTATATCTTCATGCTATCGTAGTTACTCTTGCACATTTATCTCAATAATATGGATTAGATCAAATAACTTATCAATTGACTTCATCATCAAAATTCGATATTCGAACAACTCACTAGTCTAGACTCATATGAAAGAAATCGTCTTATCTTTTGAACTGCTTTCAAAAAACTTATCTTGTATCGATTAGATAAAATAGAGTTGTAGATGAGATGGCAGATGTTTAATAAAATTAAATAAATATGAATATAATATAATAAGATTTTATTATTGTTTAAAGTGTTATACTATGCTTATAAATAGTTGTAATATCTAGCTATGTATATCACCCACGTCCATAATACCTAAGTCTAGAGGACCTAACTCCAGAGTAATCAAGTCTAGAATTGAAGATCAAGATCTTATAAGTATCTTCATAAGATCAATAAAATCTTTTTTTTGTTTCTATCTTTATTTATTCTTCTTTTTATGGTTTTAGATTATAGGCTAATAGTATTCTGTGGCTCAATAAAAAGAATACAGCTCCACTCTTATGATAAAGATCAGTTTATAGAAGAAACAATATTTCAACAAATCATTAATGTCATAGAGGTTAGGAGTGAGGATAGCATCACATATCCTTTTACTAAGATTTTCTCCGAAGAACTATTTAAAAATAAAGGCATATCAGTTATGTTTTAAAGGGGCCTATGAAGTTTAGAGTAATATCTTATAGAGTGTCTAGTATTGATTATATATGATATAATTATAGTATTTTGGTTTGAGAAAGTAGAGTTTTAACAAAACTGAACAAAATGTGAATATAATAAGATAAGATAATCTTATCCTACTTTAATGCGTCATAGTATGCTTTTAAATAAGTGTGACACTAGGTCTAAAATTCTAAGTCTAAAGGACCAAAGTCCAAGGTAATAAGTCTAGAGTGAAAGTTCAAAATCTTATTTTTTTTTTCATAAGTTTAATGGTCTTTTTTTCACATTTGTTTATTCTTTTATGATTTTAGATCATAGTTAGTGATACTTTATTATTAGTATTTAACAAAGGATTACACTTAGTATGTGATTATTCGTTTCTTCAAAGTTGACTCAGAGATGCAAGCCTAACCTCTATGACCGAGTCATAATTTTCATTAGTATTAAAGAAAAAATCATATAAAAGAGAATAAATATTGATAAAAAAATATTTTAGAACGTTGAGATGCTCCTTATGTAACCTTGCCTTTAAGCGATGCACCATCATCTTCTATTCTCCACCAGTCACTCTCATCTTGGTCCACTTCGTTATGCTCAAAACAAGTCTCTATCTCTCCGATGACAACGTTGTTATGTTCGTCCCTTCCTACATGTGTGTACTGTAACAAAATATAATTTACGCTGTAATATGGGCTACAAATTTACCTAACTGCAACAATAAATAGGCAATTTATGTAGTTTTCAAATCCGTCTATGTTAACTGTAACTGTAATCACCGATGATTTCTCCTTTAACATAAATTAATTATTATAAATAATATATTATTTTATTATTAATTTTTATGTTTATGTATTATAGTTAAAAAAATAATTAAATTTAATTTTCTTAATCATATGGATAAGTTAGGAATCTTACTAATCAATTAGATTATTGATTGATTTATTTCCTATTAAGTGCTGTGATTTATAGTAAGTAAATAGTATACATTTCATTTCTCATTTTTTCTAAGTGTGAGCCATTATAAATTAATATTATGTTTCTATCTTTTTATGAAAGTAAAATAAAAATAAATTTAATATAAATTTAAATATTTACTTGTCTTTTTTTTAGAGATCTCATCATCTCCTATATAAGGGGGCTCCTCTTCCCTCATTCCTCACCGAGCATGACAATGGGAGGATTGAAGAGAGGGTTTCCCGAGGAGATGATCTCGAAAAAAGGATAGTCGAGGAGAGGTAGGATCTTTTTTTTATTTGGTTTGATTTATGTTTTGAAATATTGATATTAGAATTGTTACAAATTTTATGATGCATAATAAGGTTTGAATTTTTAAAATTTTATGATTAATAAATAATGATAATTGATTTATTATATTAAAATAATTATTTAATTGATATTGATCTCTTGAGCTTCAGTGAGTTTTAATATTGATTTAATTATCCTTATTTTTAGATTAATAGTTCTAATTTATTTAATTTGATATTTTTATATTTTAAGAATTATGTGTGATTTTTTATGATTTAATTAGTTTTAAATTTAAGATTATGGATTTAAATTCTTTAATTCATAGATTTGAGTTATTCTTGATTATTTAGATTTTTTTAAAATCTAATTTGATAAGAGGATTCTAATTGGGTTTTAACTTGAGTTAAGTTAATCTGTCAGACTAGATCGACTTAGCTCATGTGGTTATGTACGACCCAACTCATGTTGTTAGGTATGACCTAGCTCATGTGGCTAGGTACAATCAGCCCATGTGACTAGGCATGACCCAACTATTGTGGCTAAGTAGGAGCCAGCCCATGTGGTAAGATATGACCTAACTCATGTGGCCAGACTTTATCCAACCATGTGGCTAGGTATCCAATCCATGTGGCCTTGTACGTCCCAACTTATGTGGCAAGGTACGATCTAATTATATGGTCGAGCATATGCCAACTCATGCGACTAGGTATGACTCAATCCATATGGTCAGATACGACCCCAAATCATGTGTCTAGGTATGATCTAACCTGCGAGCCAAGCATGGCCCAGTTTAGTAGTAAGGCTCAGCCTAACTTATGAGTGAGGATTAGCCTAGTCCATGAAGTTAAGCCTACTCAGCGATGCAATTAGCGTTAGACACATCATCACTCCTCTGTCTAGCCCATTATACCTCAACTTAATCTATTTCTTGAGACAAGCATATGCAATGTATGTGACCCATCCAAGACTTAAGTGGGTTGGTTCAGTTTGGGCTAGCACTATATGACATAGTTAGATTTCCTCTTCCTTTATTGGTTTGAGCTCTTTATTTGACTAAATCAAATAGGTTTGATCGGTTAAAGTCAGTTTAAGATGATTTCAGACTAACTTAACCAGTTCAATCCTACTTGACCTTATTGAGATCAATCAAATCTAAATTAGACTAGTCTATAGTGATTCTAAACTAGTTCTATAATGATTTAAGATTGGTTCTATTAGGTCATAATTGAATTGAGTATGGTTTAAGTCAATTTAGCTATTTCAATTAGGGTTTTGGTTGATTGAGAACTATTGAGAGATTGATGTTTTAAGCCCTTATGATTTGATGAATTTAAAAGTTTTCTTTGAAGATGTCATTTGAAAATGATTATTGGTTTCCTACTTTTCTTAAGTTTATGATATTGATATAATTGTACCATGTAGTAGTAGATGTAACTGAGCTAATGGTTTACATTGAAAATGCAACTTATGAAAAGAGCTACGGGCCCATCACAGTGCGGAGTCACCAATGGACATAGTCTAGTAGATCATACATAAAACATGGTCTCTTATAATATTTGATCATACTATTTCTTGGATGTATGTGTGAATGAATGAATGAATGTAAATGAATGACTATGGATGTTTATGTATCCCTGCCGAGGGTAGGTATGGCGATTCCCTTTGGGGATTAGTGGACTATCAGACGTGATGGTTAGACGGTTCCTTCATCCACTGTTGGGAGGAACATATCTCCACTTGGGCGGGTGAGGGATACCACTCCATCCGTTGTTGGGAGTGCGATATGGATTATCTTTATCTACTGTTGAGAGGAATCCTTCCCGTAGAGTATGCCTCTCTATCCGCTGTTGGGAGAGTGCACCATCAAGTGTGATGTACACCTTTGTTATCCAGTTATCTTCTATGTGTTGCATGTGGCTGATGCATGATTTTGCTTAAGAAATTATCATTGTTTTTCATATGTTTAAGTTTTTTTATGAATTGATATATTATTATTTCTTATTAAATTATTGACATTTGTTTTATGAATGTTAAAGATTATTTTTTTGATCTTTTCGAGAGTCTTACCAGTATGTATGGTTGTTAATATATTTTTATCTTATATTTATTTTTAGTATAATCTACAACTTTACAATAGATCTGAAGCTTAGGTTGAAGAGATTTAGGACTCTCCTAAGAAGATATAGTCTTTTTCTAGTTAATAGAATATTTATTATTGTAAAGATAAGAAATTGAATTCAAGGATGAAAAGAAATGAGTGTATTCTATAAATTATGAATAATAAAATGATGATTTATTATATTTTATAAATCTGGGATGTGATAATTTTAATGATATCAAAGCAATAATTTTGATGACCTATTGGAATATGGGATCCTAGGATTATAATATTAGATGAATCAATTAGTTTTTGAGATGTATATTGTGAGAATTACATAGGAATACAACTAAAGCATGATTTAAGAGATTAAGATTATTTTATTAAGTTAAATATGATTTATAAATTTTTAAAGAATTAATTAATTAAAGATGTTACGCAGAGAGAATCTGGTTAAATTAATTGCAATGGGGCTATTGAGTAAAAGGCCAAAATTTTATTTTCTTTAAATTAAAATATTATACTAGTTTATCTTAAAGACTCTCATAAAGTTTTATATTTTGAATATAATTTTTGTCACAACACTGACTCTCCTAAGAAGATATAGTCTTTTTCTAGTTAATAGAATATTTATTATTATAAAGATAAGAAATTGAATTCAAGGATGAAAAGAAAAGAAAAAAAGAAAAGAGTGTATTCTATAAATTATGAATAATAAAATGATGATTTATTATATTTTATAAATCTGGGATGTGATAATTTTAATGATATCAGAGCAATAATTTTGAGGATATGTTGGAATATGGGATCCTTGGATTATAATATTAGATGAATCAATTAGTTTTTGAGATGTATATTTTGATAATTACATAGGAATACAACTAAAGTATGATTTAAGAGATTAAGATTATTTTATTGAGTTAAATATGATTTATAAATTTTTAAGAAATTAATTGATTAAAGATGTTATGCAAAGAGAATATGGTTAAATTAATTGCAATGGGGCTATTGAGTAAAAGGCCAAAATTTTATTTTTTTTAAATTAAAATATTATACTAGTTTATCTTAAAGACTCTCATAAAGTTTTATATTTTGAATATAATTTTTGTCACAACACTCTTGTCTCCATTTTGAAAAATAGATAAGCATTGTTAATTTGATTATAGAATTTGTTTTTGAGATATACATGATAAATAAATAATATTAATTGGCTTAGTTATTCATGAAGCTACACATATTAGATTTATACTTAAAATAAAAATAATTTGACAATTTGACTAGAAATGTTATATGATGCTTATGTTCACTATAAAATATTTTTAGATTGTTATTTTATTAAAAAAATAATAAATTTGGTTTATTACACAAGTCTTATAATATTTATTATTTTGAACATATCATTTTTATGTTGGGGACCTAAAATTTATTCATATAATTTTGTTATAAATTGAAAGTAGATTATACATGAATATAATTTGGCATAATTTTTATTATAGTTTGACATATTAGTTTTATTACACTTTGTTCTAGAATATTATTTTATCTATAATTATGAATAGGATGAATTTAATAAAACATATTTGTCACTTATTGTGCGGTTTTAGGATCGATGATTAATTATCTTTTTCAGTTTTATCTTACATCATTATGAATGCTTATAGTTAACATATCTAATTTTACTAATTGAAGATTATAATAAGTTTCAGTTATTCTCTTGGATATAAAAGTTTTGATAATTTTAAGTGCAAAAATTTTATAGGATCTTTTAAAATTATAAATTAAAAAGTTTTTATCTTTATAATTTTTGTTATCATATATTATTCTTAAAATTGATATTAGATTTGACATATGTTAGGATGATTTGTAGAAATTATTTTTGACATTAATAAAATATGTGCCTTTGTAGTTGAATAAATTTGATCATGCATTGATTGTATGAGTAATTAATTTGAATAGAATTTTGAGTTAATATCAAATTAATTATCAGATATTATTTAAGGCAATGATGGAATCAAATGAGAATTAAATATAATGTTATTTCTTTGACATCTATAATATATAAATCATTTGAAATTATAAAAGAATATACATTGAATAGTTTGATAAATTTTCAACATTTCAATTGCTTTAGAGTTACACCTCAACTTATATTTTTGTCAACAATCAATTAATTTTTAAAAATTAAAAATTTCATTGATTTATTAAATATAGAATTTGTTATACTTATTATGAGTAATCTAAAATCAAATTTATTCGATGAATTTCATTAATTTGACATATATTTTATGTTAAAAAATATTAAAAAATCTTTTAACTTAAAGTCTTTGAGTGGTATATTTAATCTAAATATTTTTCAAATTTATCTTTATGACTTAATATTTCAAGAGCTAACTATATTGATTAATATTATTTTTAATCAAATTTGGGGACCAAATTTCTATTTGGTGGGGGAGAAATATAATCACCGATGATTTCTCTCTTAACATAAATTAATTACTATAAATAATATATTGCTTTATTATTAACTTCCATGTTTGTGTATTATAGTTAAGAAAATAATTAAATTTGATTTCCTTAATCATGTGGATAAGTTAGGAATCTTACTAATCAATTAGATTGTTGGTTAATTTATTTCCTAATAAGTGATGTGATTTGTAGAAAGTAAATAGTATACATTTCATTTCTAAATATGAACTATTATAAATAAATATTATGTTTCTATCTTTGTGTGTGATAGTAAAATAAAAATAAATTTAATATAAATTTAAATATTTACTTACCTTTTTAGAGAGATCTTATCTTCTCCTATATAAGGGGGCTTTTTTTCTCTCATTCCTCACCGAGCATGATAATGGGAGGATTAAGGAGAGGACTTTCTGATGAGATGATCTCGAGAAAAAGATAGCCGAGGAGAGATAGACTCCTTTCTCTTTTTTATTTGGTTTGATTTATGTTTTGAAATATTGATATAAGAATTATTACAAATTTTATGATGCATAATAAGGTTTGAATTTTCAAATTTTTATGATTAATAAATAATGATAATTGATTTATGATATTAGAATGATTATTTAATTGATATTAATCTCTTAAGCTTCAATGAGTTTTAATATTAATTTAATTATTTTTATTTTTAGATTAATGGTTCTAATTTATTTAATTAGACATTTCTATATTTTAAGAATTATGTGTAAATTTCTATGATTTAATTAGTTTTAAATTTAAGATTATGGATTTAAATTCTTTAATTCATGGATTTGAGTTATTCTTGATAATTTAGATTTTTTGAAAGCTAATTTGATAAGAGAATTCTAATTGAGGTCTGATTTGAGTTAAGTTGATCTATCAAACTAGATCGACTTAGTCCATGTGGTTATGTACGACCCAGCCCATGTGGCTAGGTATGACCCAACCTATGTGACTAGGTACAATGAGCCCATGTGACTAGGCATGACCCAACCAATGTGGCTAAGTAGAAGCCAACCCATGTGATAAGATATGACCTAACCCATGTGGCCAGGCTTTATCTAGCCATATGGCCAAGTGTGATCCAGTCCATGTGGCCTTGTATATCCTAGCCCATATGGCAAAGTATGACTTAATTATGAGGCCAAGCATAGGCCAACTCATGCGGCTAGGTATGACTCAATCCATATGGTCAAATACGACCCCAAATCATGTGTTTAGGTATGACCCAACTCGCGAGCCAAGTATGGCCCAATTTAGCGGTAAGGCTCAGCCCAACCTATGAGTGAAGCTTAGCCAAGTTCATGAAGTTAAGCCAGCTTAGCGATGCGATTGGTGTTAGACACATCGTCGCTCCTCTGTCTAGCCCGTTGTACCTCAACTTAACATATTTCTTGAGACAAGCATGTGCAACGCATGTGACCCGTCCAAGACTTAGGTGGATTGGTTCAGTTTGGACTAGCACTATACGACATAGTCCGATTTCCTCTTCTTTTATTGGTTTGGGCTCTTTAATTGACTAAATCAAATAGGTTTGATCGGTTAAAGTCAGTTTAGGGTGATTCCAGACTAACTTGACCAGTTCAATCCTACTTGACCTTATTGAGATCAATAAAATCTAAATTAGACTAGTCTAGGGTGATTCCAGACTAGTTCTATAAGAATTTAAGGTAGGTTCTATTAGATCATAATTGAATTGAGTATGGTTTAAGTCAATTGAGCTATTCCAATTAGGGTTTTGGTTGATTGAGAACTATTGAGAGATTGATGTTTTAAGCCCTTATGATTTGATGAATTTAAAAGTTTTCTTTAAAGATATCATTTGAAAATGATTATTGGTTTCCTACTTATCTTAAGTTTATGATATTGATATGATTGTACCATATAGAAGATGTAACTAGGCAACGATCTACATTGGAAATGCAACCTATGAATGGAGCTACGGGCCCATCACAGTGCAAAGCCACCAATGGACATAGTCTAGTAGATCATACATAAAGCATAGTCTCTTATAATATTTGATCATACTATTTCTTGGATACATGTGTGAATAAATGAATGAATATAAATGAATGACCATGGATGTTTATGTATCCCTACCGAGGGCAGGTATAGCGATTCCCTTCGGGGATTAGTGGACCATCAAACGTGATGGTTAGATGGTTCCTCTATCCGCTGTTGGGAGGAACGTGTCCCCACTTGGGCGGTTAAGGAATACCACTTCATCCATTGTTGGGAATGCGATATGGATTATCTCCATCCACTGTTAGGAGGAATCCATCCCATGGAGTATGTCTCTCCATTCGTTGTTGGGAGAGTACACCATCGGGTGTGATGTACGCTTTTATTATCTAATTATCTTATATGTGTTGCATGTGGTTGATGCATAATTTTGCTTAAGAAATTATTATTATTTTTCAAATATTTAAGTTTTATGATGAATTAATATATTATTATTTCTTATTAAATTATTAATATTTGTTTTATGAATGTTAAAGATTATTTTCATGATCTTTTCGAGGGTCCTACCAGCATGTGCAGTTGTTGATATATTTTTATCTTATTTTTATTTTCAGTGTAATCTATAACCTTGTAATAGATCTAAAGCTTGGGTGGAAGAGACTCGTTACTCTGCTAAGAAGATATAGACTTTTTCTAGTTAATAGAATATTTATTATTGTAAAGATAAGAAATTGAGTTCAAGGATGAAAAGAAAAGAAAAAAAAAGGAGTATATTTTATAAATTATGAATAATAAAATGATGATTTATTATATTTTATAAATATGGGATGTAATAGTAACTTTTAGCTTTAAAATTACAATTATTGATACCCTATAAATAATAATTAATAAATAATGATAAACATGAGAAATACTTATAAAGTAGCATGCCTAATTACTTCTATATGTATTTTCACCCTTCCCAAGTCCCTTTCATGAGTGGACACTGTCATCCGTTTAAATCCCTAAATAGAATCAAAGAACTTGTACAATGCTCCCACTTTCTTTTATGCTTTATTTTTATTCTTTTTTCCTTTTTAAAAATTTGTTTTAGTCTAAAATTTTATTTTTTTAATTATGATAAATTATGGGCAAATTCTTAAACAAAACCTTTAAGTTTTGAAAAATTCTCATAGAGTATCTTTATTTTAAAAAATTCTCAAATAAAACCTCAACTTTTCAAAATGGTAAAAGTAGCCTCCAATAACTTTTTATCTTTTTCTCCATAAAAGTTATATATTCTCTCTCCACCTTTTTAATGAATCAACCCACACAATTGAACCAATTTCACCAATCTAAAGCTTAGACTGATTTAAAATAAATTATCATTAATAAATTACTAATATATAATAATTTATATTATTAAAAATAATAAATATACATTAAATTATAAAAATTTATAGATTATAAATAATAAATTTTAAAAAATAATTAACTATAAAGTAAAGACTAATATAATAATATATTTTTTAAAAAATATTTATAAATATTTTAAAAACTTAAAAATAAATTTGAAATGTCTATATGACCATTATTTTTTATTTTTAAGTTTTTAAAATTATTCTTTACTAATTTTTAACTTGAAAAGTTAAGTCTTTCCAAAAAAAATAAAAATTATTACTTAAATTCCTATAAAGAGAAAGTTTTATATTTTTGTGGATCTAGGTTCAATTCAAATATTTCTTGAAAGTTTCAGCTTGTTTTGTCCAAGTTAAGAGCTAGTTACATTTATTTTTTTTAATTTTCTAGTTTAAGCAATGTAAGTGGTTCAAGACATTGGTTTTTAGGATGAAATTTTCAGAATAGGTTTCTTATGTCTTTAGAAGCTCAAATGTCAAAAATATTTCATAGAACCATCATATTTTGACAAAAATTGAAGATATTGAAGAAAATAGATAAAATTTCATAGTGTTCAAATGCTAAAAAATTGAGAAAAATATGAAATAAATTCCCTAAAACAGAAAAGTTAACTTTGTTAATCTAGGTCTAATGCAACGATTTTTTTTAAATATCAAGTTGTTAATCTAGGTCTAATCCTGATTTTTTTAACCAGGATTTGACCTAGTTACACTAATTTGAATTGGCCCAAAAATACTATAAGTGGTTCACAGCATTTATTTTTTGAGAAAATTTTTGGAATAGGTTTCCTACCTATTTAGAAGCTCAAATGTTAAAAAAATATTTTATCAAAGTATGATATTTTTATAAGAAAATAAATAAAATGGATAAAATTTATGGTGTTCAAATGCTAAAAAATTAAAAAAAATTAAAAAATATATAAAATAAATTTTATAAAACAGAAATAATTAGTTTTTTGTCCATCTAGGTTCAATGCAAAGGTTTCTAAAAAAATCTCAAGTTGTTTAGTCCAAAAACCCAAGATTGACCAACTTATACTATTTTTGGAGTCAACTAAAAAATAGTATAATTAGGCCAAATCCTTATCAATCTTTGGAAAAAATTTTAGGACAACATTGAATTATACCCAGATAAACATATATGATTTTTTTTCTATTTATAGAATTTTTATGTTTTTTGGCATTTTCAGTATTTGAATAATTTGATTTTTTTTTCAAATTTCTTCATTTTTTAATTTTTACCAAAATATGATACATCAATACAATATTTTTTTACATTTGAGCTTCTAAATAGGTGAATAACCTATTTTAAAAGCTTGGTTCACAAAATCTAAACACTTGTATCACTTGTACTCTTTTTGGGGTCAACTAACAAATAGTGTAACTAGGTCAAATCTTAGTCAAAAATCTGATAAAAATTTTAAGACACCATTGAATGATACCCAAATGGACATATATAATATTTTTTAATTTATATTTTTTGATAATTTATGGTATTATCAACATCTGAACACTTTGAATTTTTCCTATTTTATTTTTTAATTTTTACCAAAATATGATACATCCATGTAATATTTTATAATATCTGAGCTTCTAAATAGGTCAAAAACATATCCTAAAAAATTGGTTTACAAAATCTATACCCTTATATCACTTATATTATTTTTGGTTCAACTCAAAAATAGTGTAACTTGGTCAAATTTTAGAACGTCATTGAATAATACCTGAATTATCATAAAAATTTGATTCACAAAATCTAAATCCTTTATCACTTACACTGTTTTTGGGTCACCTCAAAAACAGTATAACTAGGTCAAATCCTAATCAAAATTTGTGAATTTTTAGAACATCATTAACTGGGTCAAATCCTAATAGATGGACATATATGATACTTTTTCTATATTAAAGATTTTTTTTTGTATTTGTCTGTCATTTTCAACATCTAAACACTTTGAATTTTTCCTATTTTTATTTTTTTTGTAATTTTTACTAAAATATGATGCATCCATCTAATATTTTATAATATTTGATCTTCTAAATAGGTGAAAAAACTTATTCTAAAAATTTGGTTCACAAAATCTAAATGCTTACATCACTTGCACTCTTTTTGGTCCAATCCTAATCAAAATCTAGTGAAATTTTTAGATAACCATTGAATGACACCCAAATGGACAAATATAATAACTTTTTATTTTATAGAATTTTTTATAATTTAAAAACTTGAATAGTTTATTTTTTAATTTTTTTAATTTTTTTAATTTTTTAATTTCTACCAAAATAAGATGCATCAATGTAATGTCTTTTAACATTTGAGTTTCTAATAGATAAGAAATCTAACCTAAAATTTTGGTTGACAAAATCCAAGCCCTTGTTTCACTTACACAATTTTGGGGTCACCTCAAAAATAGTGTAACATGGTCAAATCCAGATCAAAATTTGGGAAAATTTTTAGGACACCATTTAATTGCACCATAGACATATGTGATACGTTTTCCATATTAGAGAATTTTTTTGATATTTGTCTGGTATTTTCAGCATTTGACACTTTGAATTTTTCTAATTTTATTATTTTTTAAATTTTATTAAAATAAAATATATTCATATAATATTTTTTTTTTTTTACATTTGAGCTTCTAAATAGGTGAACAACCTATCCAAAAAGTTTGGTTCACAAAATTCAAGCCCTTGTATCACTTATACTCTTCTTAGGTCAACTAAAAAAATAGGTCAAATCCTAATAAAAATCTAGTAAAATTTTTAAATAACCATTGAATGACACATACATGGACAAATATAACTTTTTTTTTACTTTGGTGAATTTTTTTGATATTTTTCTGGTATTTTAAACATTTGAACCGTTTGAATTTTTTGATATCTTTAATTATGATGCATCAGTACAATGTGTTTTTAATTTGATCTTTTAAATAGATGAAAAACATAACCTAAAAATTTAATTCACAAAATCCAAGCTATTGTGTCACTTACATTATTTTTAGGTCACCTTAAAAACAATTCAAATTGGTCAAATGCTGGTCAAAATTCAGTGAAATTTTTATGACACCATTGAATTGCATCCAGATGGTCATATTTTTATATTTTAGAAATTTTTTATTTTTTATATTTTCAACATATGAACAGTTTAAAATTTTTCTAATTTCTTAATATTTTTTTAGCAATGTTTTTTAATATTTCAGCTTCTAAATAGGTGAAAAATCTATCCTAAAAATTTGGTTCACAAAATCTAAGCTCTCGTATCACTTATCCTATTGTCCTAGAGACCGCAGCTTACCTTCTGAACAGAATTCCAACAAAGTCAGTGATGTCTACTCCATATGAGATATGGAATGGGAAGATGCTTGATCTTAAGATTGTTAAGATTTGGGGCTGTCCTGCCCACGTTAAGAGACACAACCCTGACATATTGGAATCTAGAATGGAACGGTGCAAATTCGTGGAATACCCCAAGGAAACTTATGGGTATTATTTCTATCACCCTGAGGACCAAAATATCTTTGTAGCTAAGAGAGCAGTGTTCCTTGAGAAGGAACACATTCTTGGTGGAGACAGTGGGAGCATGATAGAATTGAGTGAGGTTGGAGAACCTAGCTCAAGAACCATTCCACAACCAGAGTTTGTTAAGATACCTAACACACAAGTTCCAACTTTACGTAAGTCCAATAGAGTATTTCATCCTCCTGAGAGATATGTGGGACATATCAGAAGAGAGGATGTTGAGGATATTGATCCTCAGACCTACGAGGAGGCTATTATGAGCATAGACTCTAGAAAATAGCAAGAAGCCATGAATTCAGAAATGGATTCCATGTACTCCAATAAGGTTTGAAACCTAGTTAATGTACCCGAGGGTATTGTACCCATTGGCTGTAAGTGGATCTTCAAAAAAAATATTGAAGTAGATGGAAAGGTAGAGACCTATAAAGCAAGACTAGTGGCTAAGGGGTATCGTCAAAGGCAAGGTATTGACTATGACGAAACTTTCTCACATGTAGCCATGCTAAAATCCATTCGAATTCTATTGGCTATTGTAGCATACTATGATTATGAGATCTGGCAGGTGGACATCAAAACCGCATTCCTCAATGGTAACCTCGAGGAGAAGGTGTATATGATACAGCCTGAAGGATTCGTGTCCATGGATAACCCAGATAAGGTGTGCAGGTTACTTAGGTCAATTTATGGATTGAAGCAAGCTTCCCGAAGTTGGAACATAAGTAAGTGGGAGCACTATCACCTTTTTTGTATTATATGTGGATGACATCCTGATTATTGGGAATGATGTAGGAATACTCTCCATAGTAAAGACTTGGTTATCTAGACACTTCTTCATAAAAGACTTAGGGAAAGCATCCTGCATATTGGGGATACGGATCTATAGAGATAGATCCAAGAGGATGCTTGGCTTATCCCAGTCTAGGTACATAGACACCATTGTCAAAAGGTTTGGCATGGAAAATTTCAAAAGAGGTCTCATACTAATAAGACATGGAATATCACTTTCTAGGAGTATGTCCCCAAAGACTCCTAAAGAAAGGGCACACATGGATATGATACCATATGCATCAGCGATAGGATCTATCATGTATGTTATGCTATGTACTAGGCCTGATATAGCGTATGCTTTGAGTGTCATGAGCAGATATCAGGCAGATCCAGGCTTGGAGCACTGGAAAGCAGTAAAAATTATCCTTAAGTACTTGAGAAGGACTAAGGATCTTTTACTGGTATATGGAGGTAGTAGCCTCAGGGTTGAGGGCTACACGGACTCGAGCTTCCAATCCGATATCGATGATAGTAAGTCTAATTCAGGGTATGTGTTCATCCTAAATGGAGGAGCAGTATGATGGAAGAGTTCCAAGCAAGACACTACTGCTGACTCGACCACAGAGGCGGAATACATTGCTACGGCAGAGGCAGCAAAAGAGGGAGTCTGGATGAGGAAGTTAATCATGGATCTAGGAGTTGTCTCGAGCAACGAGGAGCCGATTCCTTTATATTGCGATAACAACGGGGCAATTGCTCAAGCGAAGGAACCTAGGTCTTATCAGAAGTCAAAACACGTTTTGAGGAGATTCCACTTGATAAGAGAGATTGTCGCCAGAAAAGATGTAGCAATGAAAAGAGTTACATCCGAAGATAACATTACAGCTCCACTGATAAAGCCATTGACTCAGATTGTCTTTGAGCGTCATAGAGGTATGATGGGGATCAGACATGTTGGTGATTGGCTTTAGGTCAAGTGGGAGATTGCTAGTCATATGCGCCCTGCAAGCCAATCACATTAGTGATGGCACTTGTGACTTGATATGCACTTTTTCTCTTTGCTTATTATTAGGCATTTTATCACTTTATCTAGCATGTTGCATATATTATGATATCCTTGGATCTGTGCAATGGGAATCGGATCGTGATGAGATCACGATAATGATGCCGATTCACTTTTAAACATAAACCCTGAATTATCCTGGTCATAGGTTACTCGAGAAGGACATCGAGATAACCGGATAGGCTGGTGTGTGGCATATCCATCCTTATGATGGAGGTAGCTGGTCTCATAGCTACTCGTGTGGGGACACTAAGGGTACAGTGCATGTGCTCATTGGAGAATGAGTTCACTGATTGATCCGCCTATGGAATGCTGGATGGCTATTGATACCTCACATCAGACAACGATTCCGTAGTCCTAGTAGTGTATCTGGTTCTTAGACTTGAGACACCAAGGATGTCCTGTATTAGTACTCCACTCTTTGATACCGGACTTATAGGTTTGAAAAGTTTTAGATCTAGTACAACCGATTATTGGGAGTAGTAGTCAATCTTACAAGGGCTATTGAGTATTAATAGAGGATCATTCGCTCTCGGTATCATGAGAGAAATATCCCATGTGTTCTTGCTCAAACAAATCTTTGGCCAAGGTTATTTGGATTGAGAGAGAAAGAGTTCTCCGAGAGAATCCGATAAGAGCAAGACTCAAGGAGAGACCGTATGGGCCTGACAGTACCGTACTCGATATAGGGTCTCTAGGATATTGGATGGATGAGGGACTATAGATATATAGTAACTGAGGACAAATAGGTCCAAAGGATTGGATTCCCCTATATCGTCTGGGGGCCACGGCATAGTGGTCTGGTACATCCGCAGTCGATGAGTTGGGTGAATTATTATAGAGATAATAATTCACTAAATCAGAAGGAGTTCTGACAAATATAACTCACAGCCAGCTCGATATTGAGCCTAGAGGGTCACACACATATGGTAGGTGTTGTGATGAGTAAAGATTCGGATATAAGATATCCGCTGAACCCCCTATCTTATTGGATATCCATTAAATCTCTGAATTATTGGATCTTGAGATGAGATCCAATAATTGCTAATAAGAGATTATTGGGTAGAGACCCACTAATCCAAGAGGCTTGGGTAATTGGATGGAGATCTAATACCCAATAAGGCAAAAGATCTATTATGGTTTTCAGGGGACCTCTATAAATAGGAGGGAACCAAAGCTCTATAAGCTGAGGGTTTCTTTTGGTAGCCACCTCCTATTCTCCTCTCCCAAAAGAGAGAGGTGCATCGTTGCAATCCCTACCGTGTGGATACCGCTAGAGAGGAGGACGCTTGACCTCCTTCATCCTCTCCCACAAATCTGTAGGAATTCAGGGATGTACGATCTCCCTAGGTATCTTCTTTTACACGTACAGTTTTGCAGATTTGTTTTTGACGCATCAATCTTCGCACGATGACGGAAACTTTCTATGGGAAATCTGGGGTTTTGTTTTCTGTTCTTCCGCTGCGCATGTGATGTCGCTCCCCTTAAGGATTTCCCAACACCACCCTCTTGTAAATTCTTTCTTTTTCAAGTGTTCACTCACACACACCTCTCTTAGAAACTAACTTTAAGATCTAGGAGAAGGGATTTCTACACTTAGATTCATAAAGATTTTTCTTTTTTTTCTTGCTCAATTCTTATTATCCTAAGCAAGAATAGTTGGGGTATTTATAGACCTTAAGTGGCTTCAAATCTTAGAGCCAAAATTCAAACACCTTGAAATTTTGGGGTACTGGCGGTACCACTGCCAATGCTGGGCAGTACCATTGCCCAGGCTTTCTGACATTGGGCGATACCACCGCTTGACACACTAAGCTAACAGTGTACTGGGCGGTACCACCGCTTGGACTTAGTCTTGGAGGCCGAGCCTTCAAGCGATTCCATTGCCAACCTTGGCAGTGCCACCGCCTGATGTGGCTCTAGGGCACTATTTGGGCCTTTCATCTAGCCCAACATAACCTTGATTTGGGCCTAGTTAGCCCCTAATTGAGTTGGCTTAATTTCAACTCAATTATACCTTAAACCTACTTCGATCTAGATAATTATTATAGAACTTTGAATCAATTCGTTATCCGACATGTCATTGGTCCATCGGCGCTTCGTCCGATTCTTCGGCGCATCCTTTCTTGCGGCCTATTGCTCAATCGGCAGTTGTCCTCCGTAACTCTGATCACCTTAGCACAATTTTGCTCTTCTTGGCCTAATGCTTAAATCCCTTGTCTGAAGTCTTCTACCGATACGTCAACCAATCCTCTAGCTCAATGTCTAATCTTTTGATATGTTCTCCTCTGGCTCAACATCTAATTCTTCTTGCTATAATTGTCTATTTTTGATCGACGGTAGTAGTCCTATGTCACTCAAAATACAGTCAGATCATAAACACTATCAATTGGTTTCATCATCAAAATTCGAGATTCAACAATCTTCCCATTTTTTATGATAACAACCAATTGATGACCGAGTTAACCTTAACTCCCCCTATCAATATGCTATATTGATAGAAATTCAAAATACAACAAATTTTGAATAAATCATGCATAATAAAAAATGTTCAATTCATCAATCAATATATGAAATTATCATCATACTTCTCCCCCTTTGTCATCAACAAAAAGGAGAAGTGCATCTAGCTATTTTTTTTATATCTGTAAGTGTTTCTACATACTAGCTAGATTTACATTATTTTATAAAATTTATGATCACCAAATCATCAAGTTTTAAAGATATGCAAGATTGTAAGTTTTTCAATTTTGCACTTTTTGCTTCTCTTGCGATAGCAACTATTTGCTTTTGTTTATGATATTCCAAGGTAGAACCTTCTCTTTTGAGAGGTGCAACTAAGTTTTGGTTCTTTTGTAATGATCGAGCTAACAATTCTTTCTTTCTCTTATGATGCAAAAGCTAGCAAACTATCTCCCCCATTGTCTTTGTCAAAAAGAAGGGAAGAGAACAAATGTTATTTTACATCAATATTCTAATTATCACATCAAAGATATCAAGAAAATAATTTATGATAAGGAATATAAATCACAAATACAGAGGAGTATTGAAACATAGGAGAAAAATCTATTTACGTATGTAATGTTTCAATCATCAAAGCATATTTTCTCAAGTTTTAAGTATCGAAAAATTAAGAGAAAACAACTTATGATTCATTTGGATTTCTCTTCACTAACATGGGAGAATCATAAGAGAGTATGGAGTAAGATATCTTAAAAATCTCAAGTTATCAAGATCACGATATAGATAAAACTTCTCTTTAGCAAATAGTAAAAAAGATCTTGATTCACAAAAAGAATCTTAAGTATTAAATATCAAGAAGTCAAAATCATGATTTTGATAAAGCTCATTCAAGAAACATTGAGTCATCAAGATTATGAAAAAGAAATTTCAAGTATCAAACAAAGGAATAAAAAAAATATATCGATTCGTACATTCAAACCATCATTATTTCAACTCATTCAATTCAAATCATCAAAATCAATTTCATAGTTTAAGAGATTCATCAGTAATGGTATAAATTCATCACTTATCTTTTATTAAAAAATCCAAAACTTCAGAGATAGAGAGATTTTCAAGAACAAGCATTCCTCTTTTAGTGATTTATTTTATACAATCATGCTTTCATCTTGATATGTCAAATAAAACCATGCATCAACATTTAGGATCGAAAAATAAATTTTGTCATAAAAACCATCAAGTCCAAAAATATAACACATTAAGCATACGGCATTTTTCAACAAAATATTTGATTTATCATGATAATACCAATGATAACATATTTTCCTTTTTATATGTTTTATTTTATATAAGCATGCCTTAATCTTTTATGTCAAATAAAAGCATGTATTAATGTTTAAGATTGACTCATAAGTTTCATAAACAAAAATCATTAAGACTAAAAACATATTAATCCAAAATATAAGATCATTCAAATCCTCATGCATAATACAAAATCATGAAGCATGATATCATAAAGCATCTTCAAAATCATTTTAATTCCAAAGATCTTTCTTTTATTGTTGTTGGTTGTAACAACATACTTTCTTTCTTAAATAAATTTAACATTTTATGCTTAGTGCAAGAAATCAATATGTAATAGTCATGCTCAAATTTTAATTTTCAAAATCACTAGAAAAAAAGCATGATATTCTTTGTAATTTTTTTATTTCTTATAAACTAAATTAAGCAACTCATGAAAAGATCAAGTAATTTTATAATAAGGTAAAGGGGTTTCGGGTGAGTTATTTACCTTGTTGTCGAAGGCCATCAAAGCGCTGTTTACAACTTCATCACTTGATTCGTCCTTGAGTGCCTTCTTCTTCTTTTGTTGCAGACATTTACTTTTGAGATGCCTCAGTTTCTTACATTCATAGCAATTGATTGTGCCTGGATTGAGTTCATTTTTATTCTTTAATTCTTGTTTTATAAACTTTTTAAATTTCATTGTTATGAGTTCAAGGTCATCATCACTTGAGCTTTTGCTCCAATGGTCTTCTATAATTCAAAGTACCAAATTCTTCTTGTTCTTTGGAAGGTAGTTCTCATATTTATTTTGTGCCAAGAAAGTCATTTCGTAGGTCATTAAAGCCCCGATAAGTTCTTCGAGTGAAAAATTATTCAAGTTCTTGGCTTCTTGAATAGTCATTACTTTAGGATCTCAACTCTTTGAAAAATATCTTAAAATCTTGTTTACAAGTTCAAAACTCAAAAAAGATTTACCAAGAGCTTTTAAACTATTGATGACATCTGTAAAACGAGTGTACATGTCACCAATAGTTTCGCTTGGTGCCATTTTAAAAAGTTCAAATTTGTGCATCAAAATATTTATTTTTGAGTCTTTGACTCTACTTATACCTTCGTGCATAATTATAAGTGTATGCCAAATGTCATGTGCAATTTTGCAAATCGAAATCCGATTAAATTCATTTTTATCCAACGCACAAAATAAGGCATTCATAGCCTTTGTATTTAACGAAAACGATTTTTTTCAAAGTTATTCCATTCATTCCTAGGTTTGGAGGGTGTTTGAAAATTATTTTCAATAATATTCCATAGATTTAAATTCAAGGAAAGTAAGAAAACTCTCATTTGAGTTTTCCAATAAGTGTAGTCCGTCTTATTAAACATAGGAGGACGAATGATAAAAAAATCCTCTTGAAATCTGAAAAGAGCCATCTCTCTTGGGTGTTAAACCAAATGAGAAATAACATGGCTCTGATACTAATTATTAAGATCAAATTCGGCACTAAGAGGAGGGATAAATTAGTGCAGCAATAAAAATTATATTGATTTTGGAAAACTCATTCGATTCAAAAACATTCAATGGAACTATATCGGAAATACATTTATACTTAAAAGGATTTGTAAGAGTGTAATGAAGGCAATGAGCAAATAAACTGATTTTGTAATATGAGTAACTAGCAAGGAAAGATGTTCAAACCGATTTTATAGTGATTCGATCATCCGATCTACGTCCACTCTTGATTACTCCTTTGTCGAGGCCACCGATATCCACTAATGGTCTTCCTTCAATGAGGGAAAACCAACCACCCTCTTATAAACTCTTTCTTTTTTAAGTGTTCCCTCACACACACCTCTCTTAGAAACTAACTTTAAGATCTAAGAGGAGGGATTTCTACACTTAGATTCATAGAGTTTTTTCTTTATTTTCTTACTCAATTCTTATTATCCCAAGCAAAAATAGCTAGGGTATTTATAGACCCCAAGTGGCTTCAAATCTTAAAGCCAAAATTCAAACACCTCAAAATTTCGAGGTACTGACGGTACCACTGCCCAAGCTTTCTTACACTATAGTACCATTGCCTAGTCTAGTGATACCACCACTTGACACACGGAGCTGACAGTGTACTGGATAGTACCACCGCTTAGACTCAGCCTTGGAGGCCGAGACTTTAGGCAGTTCCACCACCAACCCTAGCGGTGCCACTGCTTGACGTGGCTCCAAGGCACTGTTTGGCCTTTCATCCAGCTCAACACAACCCTAATTCAGGCCTAGTTAGTCCCTAATTGAGTTGGCCCAATTTTAACTTAATTATACCTTAAATCTACTTTGATCTAGATAATTATTATAAAGCTTTGAATCAATTAGTTGTCTGATATGTCATTGGTCCATCGGTGTTTCATCTGATTCTTCCGTGCATCGTCCTTTCTTATAGCTTATTGCCCAATCAATAGTTATCCTCTACAACTTCGATCTTCTTAGAGTAATTCCACTCTTCTTGGCCCGATGCTCGAATCCCTTCTCCAAAGTCTTCTATCGATACGTCAATCAATCCTCCAGCTCGACGTCTAATCTTCTAACATATTCTCCTCCGGCCCAATGTCTGATTCTTTTTGTTTCAATTTTCTATTCCTAATCGAAGGTAGTCTTATGTCACTCAAAATATAGTTAGATAACAAACACTATCAATTGGTTTCATCATCAAAATCTGAGATTCAACAGGGTATTTTATTATTCCATAATTCATAGGTAGTTTTAGATAGCTAAGGTCTTACAAGAATCATGTTCATAACATAGTATGTCATGTTAATAGTTTTGTCCTAAAAGTATTTGGATAGACTATGTTCATTAAGTATAATATTTTTCATCTCTTATAAGCTTCTATTCTTTCTCTCAACAATATCATTTTGTTATTTGAATAAATTACCTTAAGGGAAAAAATTTTAAAAAAAATAGTATTTAACTTCTACATATTATACATACCATTGATATTTGTTGTCAATTCTATATTCTCTATTTTACAAAGAAAGATATTTTATTACCTTTATATATCACCGATCAAGATACAAACATCTATATTTAATTATTTAATATATAAAAGTATTAGGTTATTGATACTCTTAGGTGTATATAAATAAAGTTAAGCTATAATTAGATAAAAAATTTAAAATTATCAAATCAGGTTAGAATCTTGGATATTTTGCTAGATATTTAAAAAAATTGATCAAGGTATTTATACTCAATATGTTTTACTATATGTGTCATAATAAAATAGAGTTGTTGAAAAGGGGTGATTGTACTTTTACGGATATAATGAAAATCTTGATAATTTAAACTTGAATCAATAAAGTTATGGAAAGACGTGACTATACTTTTACAAATATGACTAAAATCCTATTAATTTTTTCTTTAGACTCAAATCAAAATAGGGTGAAGCTCTAAAGACAATCATATACATCTTAAATAAGACTCTTAGTAAATCAATTCTATTAATTCTATTTGAGTTGTATATTAGTAAAATATCCAATTTGATATATTTATATATTTAAGATTATCTTATAAAAAATAAAATATTTCAATCCACATAAAAAGAAGTTAAATTCAAAAATTATATCTAGATATTTTATTGATTATTAAAAAAATTCAAGGGATACAATTTTGTTACCCTAATTGTAATATGATGATAGTTCAATCTAGTAATGTAATATTTCTAAAAAATAATACAATAAGTTGAAATGAAAAATTTTAAAAATTTAAACTTTATATTGAGAAGATACATGTTAATACTCATTTATTATTCTTGTTCATTAGCTGTTGTTCCTCATATCACTGAATGATTTGATGAAGGTAAAAAAAATCAAATAGCATTAATAAACTACCATATAATGATAATATCATTACTGATGAACTTGCAGAATAACCACAATCACTAGTTGTAAGATCTTAAAAAAAGAAGACTTATCATTTTTAATAATTACATGTTATATCTACAAATATTAGGTTTTGATAAGGAATCAAAAGAGATCCCTTAATGTTTTTATAAGCTATAAAAAATAATAATTCTAAAAAATAATATGATACAAATGAAAGAATAATTGAAATCAATGAACAATTGATGATGTCTAAAACTTCATTAAATTACTTAATAATTATAAAAAAGTTAGTTGTAAATGAGCCTTTTAGACTGAACATAACTCAAAGGGTACTACCAAATGATATAAATCTAAGTTTATAATCAAAGATTTTTTTTTTCAAAAAGAAGATATTGACTATAATGAGACTTTTTTATCTTCTAAAAGAACTCACTAAAATTCATCATAGCATTAGCAACTTATTATGAAATTGAATTACATGAGATATATGTAAAAATAATTTTTTAAATAATAATTTAGATGATAAAATTCATATATAATAACTTGAAAGGTACGTAGAGAAAAGAAAAAAGCATTTAACTTATAAACTTAAAAAATCTATTTATTACCTTAAATAAACTACTAAATAATGATATATAAAATTTCATGATACCATTACCTCTTTGGATTAGTGTATATATTCAAAAATCAATAGGAACAAGGTTATTATCTTAGTTTTGTTTGTATATGATATATTATTACTAGTAGTGATCTTAGTTTATTACACAAAATCAAAAAATTTATTATTAAAAACTTAAAAATAATTAAGTTGTATGAGGTAACTCATGTTATTGACACATAGCTCTTTAGAGATAAATTAAAAGATTGTTAGGATTGTCTAAAAGATGATATATTGATCGATTTTTAGATAGATTTAATATACAGTTTGTTCAACTTATGTACACCTAACCAAAGGTGAGAATTTCAGTCACGATTAATGGTCATAAAAATGATTTAGAAAAAATCAAATGAAAAATATTTCTTATATTTGTGCAATTGAAAATCAATTATATACTCAAATTTATACCAAATTAAATATTAATTTTATAGTTAGAATACTACATAGATACCAAAGCAACCTAGAAATGAAATAATGAAATAGCTACATGGGATAAAAATCTACATGCTTATGTATAAAAGATTAAATCAACTAGATGCAATAAGATATTCAAAATTTGATTTTATAAATTAGCTTGATAATAAGATGGTTTGCACTTTTGCTTGCTGATGGTGCAATTTTTAAGAAAAGTGTAAATCAATCCATTATTGTCTCATCGGTAATAAAAGATAAATTTATGACATACTTTAAGATCATTAATCAAGTTTTATAATTATTGATTTTCATCTTACAACTTCATATATTCGATTTAATTGTCAGGCCACTAAAATTATTTTATGATAATATCATAATCATTTTCTTCACTAAAATGACAAGTACTCAAACAATTTTAAACATATTGAGATAAAATACTATATAGTTAAATAAAGAATCTAGAAACAATATATGTCTATTAAGAACTTGAATACTAATTTAATGATTGTTAATTTATTCATTAAGACTTATAGTATAAACTATTCAAAGAATATATTCTTAAAATAGGACTTGTGAGTAACTTATAAAGAGTATGGTGATACATGTTTAAATGGATATTATAATTAATTTTTATATAATAAAAATATTTTTTTACTATCTTAGTTTATTTATGTAAATATATTATGTTTAAATGTGATAATATAGGAGTCCACTGTATTAGAAAAAATTAATAATATTGTAATACATAAGAGAAAGTATGGTATAAATAAGTTACAACCATAATGATTTGTATTGAAATGCAAAATTAATATAGTATTATCATATATATTGAACTTGTTGACCTATTTCATAAAATTTGTGCACATATAAAATTCTTTTTAAAACTTCACAATCCAATTAGACAAAAATATTTTTAAAATATATTATGCTTTTATTATAATTTAAAACTTTTATTCGTACATTAACCTGTTATAGGTCAAGTGAGAACTTAGTAAGATATATTAGAGATTTATTAAATTTTAATTAAAAATAATAGTTAATAGAAATAAAGTCTAAATCTTAGGGAGACTATCTTAGAAATTCTCTCTCCTAGACCTAAATATCTCATATCTATCCAGGCTAAAGGTTTTGCAAACAAAAGTTTCTTAACATGCTCAGAGAGGTCAACTTCAAGTTGTTGGGTATTCTTCACAACTTTATTCATGAACACGTTTCGCGGTAAATTTTTGGGTTGTTAAGTTTTTTTTTTATGACTAAACCATTTCTCACTTTGGTGTTTATGTTTGTAAAAGACGATTATAAAAAAATAATATTAAACCAAACAAAGGTCTTTCGCAATATTAACTTATTACGAATGTAAAAAATATACAAAAATTGGGCAGATGGTCAGACTCCATTACAGTGAGTTAAGACTGTAAAAAATATAAAAATATATACAAAAGTGGACAGATAGTCTCCCGTTTAAAGTGAGTTAGCACTTATCCCTTATTGTAAGTAAACTCTACAACTAATCCAATTATCACCAAACCTTTTTTAACTCCCAAATCTAGTCAAACTCATTCCAATATAAAAAAAACCTTAATTAAATATAAATCAAAAATTGAATCTCACAAATAACCCTAGTTGAAAATACCGAGGGGAGGAACAGTATGATCGGGTAAAAATAATCTTTAAATGTCACATCATCTTAAAATTAAATCAACAATATCATGTTTTTTTTATCTTTTTTTCCTGATCTTAGAGAAACTCTGTTCAATGTCAGTTATCCAACAACTTAGATTTAGTGGGAAGAGAATAATTTTTTTTACTTCAAAATTATTAGAGAACTCAAAACTATTTCAGAGATTTTTTATTTTTTATTTTTATTTTTTTTGCTTGTTGGTATCAGTCCAAAATAAACTGAATGCATTGTATTAGCCTTCAATATATTTCTTTATTTTTGGAAGGAAATTGGAGGGGTTTTATAAGAAGTTTCTTATTAAAGTATTATTAATTAAGCTGACAATCTCATCTCATGTGTATAATTGAGAGAAAAAACAACTAAAGTGAGAATAATGGAAAGAGAGGGCTTTTTACAAAATTTGCAAATGTGTAGGGGGCATAATTCCTTCTATCAAATACGGTAGTTAAGTATAGACCTTTGGCCTCGATAGTTTTTTATCTCTTTATGATTAGAGTCGATGACTATGTAGAACTCTGGCACCACTCCTCGTGAGATATCTCTTTTTAGAAGCATGCTCGATCATGTAACATATTCCTCTCTCTCGAGTCATCATCTTACTCTCCATCAATTAGGAACTAGGAGGCGTCGGTCAAAACTTGTGTGGGCATCCAAATTCTTATTTAGTTATTCTTGTTTTTCTTACTTTCTTTTGGGCCACTCTACGTCTTAAATTATCAGGAAATTGCTTTGTAGAGCTTTACGGATAAAGTGACCTGAGATTTTATTTAATTTTGCAGGCAGAGTTAAAGGCATGATTGGATTCAACCAACCAACTGTATCTAATTAGTCTTAAATAAAGCTAAATTAATGAACTTATTCATTTGCTTTTTACTATGCATGATAATAAAATAGTTAAGCGACACTCAACAAAGGTAGGATAGTTTAATATAATAATCTGGGATTTATATATTAATTTATTTGATTTAAATTACTAATCAAAATATTTAAATTAGTTAATAATAATACACTCATCGGATCCTTATAAGTCAATCTTATTTTTATCCACTTTCAATATAAAACTAATCAAAGTATTACATATAAAATAAAATTTGTTCTTACATATTTCAATTAGTAGAAGTTCATTATTCAATGTTATGAATTTCAAGATGATATGACAACTCAAGAGAAAATAATAAAATAGTATGCTTAGGTTCTTTATCATCATAATTATGGATGCATTTAGTTCGATTCCACTATGATCTATTATTTCATTTGAATGTCGTTCTTCCTCGATGACCCTAGAATTTATTGTTTTATTTGAATTCAATTTTTTCCTCAATTATTCTAAAACCAGTTAATTAAAAATACTAATGATAGAGTATTCATCTAGTCCATATACTCTATTATCAATCTTACAATTCTAATGTGGAATTAGATAGGGGTGTTATGACCTTAAGAAAAAGCATAAAATATTTTACTATTGTAGTTGACAACATCTTTTCAAAGATTATACTCGCACAAATAATTGTTCCATTTTATCATCACACTAATGAGCAATGAATCGTAAGATATTTGTTAGTGGGAAGACAGAGGGCCAAAGTGTGTGCATCCGCATCATGTTTCTTGGCTTCATAGCAATCTAAGGTGAGTATTAAAATTTTTGTAAATTTCAAATGTTGCTCAGTATGATATGATACTATGTATCGAGTGGTACATCAGGGCATACCAAGAGGTATACTTAATTTAGGCGTAAAATTCTTTAAAAATATCTAAAAAATAAAAAAAAAGTTAGGATGAGATTTTTAAATTAAAAATAAATATAAGAATAGTATAAGTTTAGCAAAATCAATATATATTAGATAAGAATAGTATCATATATCTTTTTCGAACTTTGAAAAATAACATTATGCAAGGTTTGTATTTCGGTTCATTGCAGATTATCCTTCTGTAAATATTAAAATATCTATAAAAAAATTATTTAAATTATTAGATTATTTTATTATAATATAAACTTTAAAATTTAAATAATTACACATATAAATATATCCTAATTGTTGATTCTACCATCAAAATGAACGACGTGCCTCCATTGGTGATGAATCGAGGTCCTCAATTATATATATCTATATTTCAATATAATATGTTTATTGGACCCAATCATAAAATTAATCTCATGATATAGTATATTGATATAACGTATGTCATTGGTGCATCAATACAGTAATAATCGTAGATTGATCGTCATGAATCATATATGTCCAAGACGGCCCTTGAGGCATATATTGGTGAATGTCAGAGCTTTTACTATTGCTCTGCTCTATATCATACTAATGCTCGGAGATGTATGACCAACTATCACCTTACTGGTATTGGTCATATGATTCTCCATAATACGATAGCTGTGAATACGATGAGCTTCGTTTTGTATCTACGTTATGTAAGCTCTATCGTATCTGCTCAAATTCATTCACTGTTTTCCTCTTTTCCTTCTACGTATAAACTCAACTAGTACCTTATCGAGTTTCATGATCTAAATCTTGGGTAGCAAATGTAAAATATTGCTCCTTAGTCCATGCACCACCCTCAAGTTGTATAAATAAGACCAACGATTACTTGGCGTGTTGCTATTATGTCTCTGGACTGAATGAGTTACTGAATACAATTGTGAAGGTGTCTCATGGCCTAACATGATTCTTTCCACGATGTGATTGATACTACTGTCTTCCCCTTTGCCTTTGCATGTTGGGCGGACAATGGTGATCGTTGGGTGTTTATAATTCCTCGAGCAGTTCAACTCAAACAACTCCAACGATCGAAATCGACTGTTATCGATCGATAACAATCCAAATCAATTGTTACCTAGTTGTGCCATATGGTAACAATCAAAATTTTAACCATTACTACTCGATATAATCCCAAATTGTTTGATATGAAAGCAATGTTAAGCATTTCATCTGGTAACAGATAGTCCACGTACCAATATATTATCGGATCGATATGTACCATCCGATACGGGTGGTATTATTTAAAATTCAAAATCTTACTTTAATCTAAAAGGACCTCAAGTCATTGGAGACTGGAGTCGCATTGTAAAGTTTGAATGGGATTTGCACATGCATCTCAAATTGTGAGTGGAGCAGGCACAAATGAATGATCTGAAACAGGTAGACTCTTACATCCTTGAGTAAGCAGTCAGGTACTTGCTTGCTTCTACTCTGTCTTCCTGGTCTCTGTATAGCTTGAACATGCAGTCTGATGATTTTTTTTCTTCTGACATGTCTTCTAGCACTGTGCTGTGGCAGTGACAGAGGAAAGGCTGCTTACGCTGAAAGGATGTGGACGTCAAATTTGACGTGGATGGTCCAAGTCTTGTTACTTCTCTTCCTACTTTGTCGACCAAGTTTCTTTTTATGGTATGGTTCACCAAGAGAAGACTTGCAGAATGCTTCAAATTGCTGCTTTTTCACCTCCTATGGAGATTTACGTCAGTGGAGAACTATCGAGCCCTGCCAGATCAGATCGATATCCACTAGTTCAACTGTCAGGTGTTTCTTTATCTATGACTGAGAACTTATTAGATTTAACGATAGATTCTGATCAATATCTGCCTCCTCCCACAGCGGAACTCCTCACACGCCTGGTTTAGTCATGTTTTGGAGATCAGACCGGCGACGATGAACCGGTGGTTCAGCTGGTTCACCCACGGATCGGTCAAATGATTTTACCGATTTGACTGGGATTTTGGATCCTCCACACCCGGTTCGACTCGTTGTGCTCGATCTGTCTCGTCTCTCTTACCCCAGAAACAGTCAACCCAAATGCCGGTCACGTGAGAGCCGCAGCTCGCGCATTCCAGCCCACGCCTCCACCCTTCGTGGCCGCCCGTGAGAGAGAGAGAGAGAGACGATGGAAGAGAGATGGAAGGGCGGGGTGGGTCCAGTCAAAGGCGTTGACAACTTCTCTCACGTGGACCTCGCCGGGCCAATCGGAGACGCCATTCATGCCATCTTCTTATTCTTCTCACTCTCACGATTTGCCAAACCCCAAGAAAACAACGCGCAACACCCCCTCTCCTCACCCTCACATCCTTCCTCATCACTATTTCTTGCTACTGCCCTCTTCGTCTTGTTGTTTCGTAGTCTCCTTCACTCCTCCGCTGGTCATCCGTCCCCCAGGTAAAAGGCTCCATCTGTTTTAATGGATGATAGAGGTGGTGTAGCAGGAGACACGTTGGGAGCTGCTTCCTCCCTTTTCCTTACCTTCCCTTTCCACCCCCAAGCAGCCCATGGACTCCGGCCTTCAGTACTCCGTCGTCCAGTTCAAAGATGCTACTGCGGCGCAAGCGTCGACGCCCCCGAGAGAGAACCGAGTCGTCGTGGGCGAGATGGATTTCTTCTCCAAGGAGAAAAAGACGATGGCGAGTGTTGAACTTGATCTCAAGGTGCCCAGCCTCGGTATCAAGAGCGAGGACCTCACCATAAACGTCAGTGAGAGTGTCTGCAAGTGTCAGGTCCTTCATCTGCGTGCTGTGTACGTAAATGGACCGCACTAATTGTGGCTTTTCTGGGTTTGCTTCTTCTTTAGACTGGGTTGCACTTGGCCAATACGCGTAGCGACCAGTCGTTGGTGGACGACGGGATGTCGCCGCACAAGGACGACAAAGAAGGCAAGAGTGAGGTAAGAACGATTAGGTTCTGCAACGACCATCGCGTTGCTTGTCGTTGGCGTAAATCCTGCGCTTGCTTTGTTTCAGTTGGCCGCCATGCAAGCCGAGCTGGAGCGCACCAAGGAAGAGAACCAGAAGCTGAGGGCGATGCTGAACCAGGTGACCTCCAACTACAACGCCCTTCAGATGCATCTCGTCGCACTGGTGCAACAGCGACGCGCTTCTGGAAACCCACAGGGACATGATGTAAGAGCAAGTGATCCAATCAGTCCGATCGACCAAAAGAATTAGCTTGAGGTCAACTGATATCCGTCATCTTGCATTGCAGGCGGTTGACGAGAAGATTGAGGCGAAGAGCAGCAATAAGCATGAAGGAATCGTCGTCCCAAGGCAGTTCATGGATCTTGGCCCGGGTGGGGACATCGATGAGCCATCCCACTCTTCTACAGCGAGCAGGGACCGGTCCTTGTCGCTGCGGAGCCACACTGCAGTCGGATCGGCAGATTACAGTGCACAGAAGAGCAGAATTGATGACAAGGAAATAGTCCCTCTTGATCATGAGAAGTATACCAGGGAAGATAGCTCGGACAATGGCTGGAACCCTGACAAGGCATCCAAATTAACTGCTTCTAAGACCACCGAGCAAGCCCAGGACGCCACCATGAGAAAGGCCCGCGTGTCCGTTCGAGCAAGGTCTGAAGCTCCCATGGTAAGTCTGCCATACACGATCAGAACTGATGTAAATTTCTTCTCATGGATGTCGATCTGCGGAAACTAGATCACTGATGGATGCCAATGGAGGAAGTACGGGCAGAAGATGGCCAAAGGAAACCCGTGCCCTCGGGCTTATTACCGGTGCACCATGGCGACCGGGTGCCCCGTCCGCAAGCAGGTGACCGCTCGTTTCTTCCTCGGTGCAGTGTTCTCGCTCGTCCATCATGATGTTATTTTGTATGTTTGAGGCATCAACAGGTCCAGAGGTGCGCCGACGACCGTTCGATCTTGATCACCACGTACGAGGGAGCTCACAATCATCCCCTTCCGCCGGCGGCCATGGCGATGGCGTCGACCACTTCAGCTGCGGCATCGATGCTCCTGTCGGGATCGATGCCGAGCGGCGACGGCCTGATGAGTTCCAACTTCCTAGCGAGGACCATCCTCCCCTGCTCATCGAGCATGGCCACGATATCCGCCTCCGCGCCGTTCCCGACCGTGACATTGGACCTCACCCAGAGCCCCAACCCGCTGCAGTTCCAAAGATCGGCCGCGTCCCATTTCCAGCTACCGTTCGCGAGCGCCGCTCCCGGCTTGGCAACATCACTGTCGCCGCCGCAGGTCTTCGGGCAGACGCTCCAAACCCAATCCAAATTCTCGGGCCTGCAGACGTCGCCGGAGACGGACGCCGCCCAACTGGCTCATCCGAAGGCTCAGTCACTTCTGCCACCTTCGCTGGCTAACAAAGTGAGCGCCGCCACGGCGGCCATAACGGCGGACCCCAACTTCACCGCCGCGCTTGCCGCGGCCATAACTTCGATAATCGGCGGCGGCGGGAATCATCAAACAGGAAACAATAACAACAGCCACAGCAGTGGCAACACCACCTACAGCAATGGCAACAGCAGCAGCAAGCAGCAACACGAACCAGATCAGTTCCAACTTTCCGGCAACCAATAGCAGCTGTTCATCATCCCAAGCCTCGCCTTCTTCGTCTAAATGATTCTTTAATTTATTTGATCAATTACAGGATGCAAAAGTGTCTCTTTTACATGTTGGTATAAGAAAACTTGAAATAGATGATGAAGATAAATTAGCTTTTTGAACCATATGGATAGTATGAATTTCCTTTTTGTTATGACTTTCAGAATTACCAGTGAACCTGCAACATTCATGAATCAGATAGATTTGTATTGGTGGTATTTTTGACATACTATGAGTAGAAAATAATATGAGAACTAACTGAGGATTACTTTATATATTCTGAGAGATTACATGATTATTAATACCAAGAAAAAAATTTATTATAAAATATTTGAAGGAATGACTAGCAAGGTTTAGTGCTAGTGATATTAATCATATTAACATTATGGGCAGAAGGATATTTAAGGTGAAAATACATGATTATTAACTTATATTATTTAGGAAAGGTAGAAAGATCTTGGTCATTGTGTTAATCTTAATTTTCTACGACCAGGGTAAATATTCAAACAACATCGTGTAGCTTGTTTTTGAAGTACTGACTTATATATTTTAGCTTGTATGATATTTGATTGATCTATAAAATATTTTATCATTCAAAAATATTAAAATTATATTATGTATGTTTGCAGCTATTGAAAAAATATATGTAAATATTATTTGAAGTAATTATTATCCTGTAAATTATTTTATGATACAAAATATTATAAAATCTTTTATATATACTATATAATTTTATGAAATATTTTGTAAAGAACTGTTTAGACGTTTGACATATGATACATTATATCTCAGTTATCTATTTAGTGTGACTATGGTCTGCACTCTGCCGATAGGGATGAAATATTAGTCTTTGACAGAAAATAATTTCTTGGGGACCTTGACACAATATCATGGGGTTAAACATGATTTTGGATCTTGACATGAGATATAGCGTGGCCATAGTCATCGTTACTAAAACAATATACGTTATGATCTATGTTCTTAGCTATGTATAACTTGTTCTTTAAAATAATTATAATAATAGCATTCAAGATATGTTACTGTGAAACTTTTATTTAAATCTTATGTAGAAGGTGTAAGACTTACAACATACATCATACCTAAATTTAGTTTTGAAATATATATAATGTTATGTTATGATTCTGCATAAATAAATAAAAAATTATACCTTTTTTACTTGAAGGTAGATGATCGGTTGCAAAATGATTTTAAAATTTTGATAAGAGGTCTACTTTTATATATCAGTTTTGTTAGTATATGAGTTGTCGAAACTTGAGAGCTGCGGTTTGCTCATACCTATGGTTTTAAATTTTTTTTTTTAGATACTGAGCAGTAGATCACGCATGGACATTGTTGGAAGATCAATTTATGTGTGTTAGGATTCTTTCTTAAGTTTGAATTTATCTTAGTGATGATGTTAATCGAATTCAAGCACCGCGAGCAACTGAGGAAGTAATTAAATTTGTTATATAGTTTTATAGACCTTTATTTGTTAGTAGATTGAGTTATACTATGCGCTTGGAATTGGAATATAAATCATGTCTACAGATTTAAGTCTTGCGTTCTCATGTATAAATCTACGAGACTGTAGCGTTGTACGACTCCCGACATTTCATTGGGTTTGGGCATTATAATTTAGTGGCATGAGTGCATGGAGGTGGTGTGATACACTACGGATCACCAAAGTATCCCTATACATCTTATGATATTTTTAAATATGCATAGGCTGCGTTTCTCTAACTTAAGAATATTTGGTCAAATTATCACGAGATCTGGAGTTGGTTATAAATGGAGTCATATCAGATTTACAAAAGTTAAAGCTCACATTGTATTTCATATGTTAATATTAAGGAATATTTTTTAAGAATATGATTGTATGATCCGACTGAATGAATAATTTGTATTACGAAAACAGAAAATCTTTAATAACATGTACTTGCACTTGGCAGAAGTTATAACACCAAAAAACATATAACTTATGATGTCATAAGAAAATTATAATTTTCAGATTCATGTATGTAAAAGTTTATAGAGTTAAACTTTTTTGTTCTTCATGTTCTGCATGTAACGTCTACATATGATTACAAGTTTTACGAATCATTAATTTGTAAAGATTGGAGCCTTAAAGGAATTTTTTGTGCAAGAAGAAATTCTAAGATTTCTTAATCTTTAAGAACATAATTATGTGGGCTATCTCTGTACCCTAAAAAGAAACTCACATATTAGAAAGATTTTGCACCGGCCCTGAGAACGGTTTACAATATTTTAGTTTTATTGAGAACGGCTTACAACATTTTAGTGGTATACTATGGGCTCAGTCCTGTGGACTAAGCCTACGGACTTATGGAGCCTATGGATACAAAAACTTGAATCGGTGTCCGGGCTCACATCTATGGTTTCATGACCGTGGGCCTGCTTCCCATTGTAATTAATTAACTAATTCACAGTTTAATAAAACTATTAATCAACATAACAAAAATTAAATAACGATTAAAAAAAGAAAGCCTACATATTTCCTCTTTTTATTTCCCTCTCTCCTTTTTTTACTTTTTCTTCTCCTTTATTCTTCAATTCTTCTGTTAATAGGGGGGTAATATGGTAGGTTGATGTCAAAATTAAACTTTTACATTTTAGTCACACCAACTTAATTACATATAAGTCCAACGATTTACAAAAGATCCATCCAAGTATCCTTGTAAAAAACTACAGATTAATTACAGAATAGCTTTCTGAATAAGAGATGGACATAGCATTTGCGCATCGACAATGACCAATGTGGCTATTAAGATATTAGACAATGGTTGGAAATAAATAAATATATATATATATATATATATATATATATATATATATATATATATATATATATATGACAATTGGGATCTGGTATTCACCACAAGAAATTGTAGCTTCTTATGACATTACAGAACTTCCTACTTTTAGTGCAGGATTCACCACACCTATCTTAGTGAATAGGAGGTCCAGCATAACCATGACAGAAGATGCATGAAATCATCGATGATTTTTCTCCTAATATAAATTAATTATTATAAATAATATATTATTTTATTATTAATTTATATGTTTGTGTATTATAATTAAGAAAATAATAAAATTTGATTTTCTTAATCACGTAGATATGTTAGGAATCTTACTAATTAATTAGATTATTGATTGATTTATTTACTAATAAATGATATAATTTTTAAGAAGTAAAGAGTATATATTCCATTTGTAAGTATAAACAATTATAAATGAATATTATGTTTCTATCTTTGTGTGTGAAAGTAAAATAAAAATAAAATTAATATAAAATTAAATATTTACTTATTTTTTTTTGGAGATATATCATTTTCTCCTATATAAGGAAGTTCCTCTTTCCTCATTCCTTACTGAACATGATAATGGAAGGATTGATGAGAGGGCTTCCCGATGAGATGATCTCAAGGAAAGGATAACCGAGGAGAGGTAGGATCCTTTATCTTTTTTTAATTAGTTTTAATTTATGTTTTAAAATCTGATATTGGGATTATTATAATTTTATGATGCATAATAATGTTTTAATTTTAAAATTTTATGATTGATAAATAATGATAATTGATTTATGATATTGAAATAATTATTTGATGGATATTGGTCTCTTAAGTTTAAATGAGTTTTAATATTGATTTAACTATTACAATTCTTACCCTTAGATTAATAGTTCTAATTTATTTAATTAGATATGTTTATATTTTAAGAAATATGTGTGAATTTGTTTGATTTAATTAGTTTTAAATTTAAGATTATGAATTTAAATTCTTTAATTCATTGATTTAAGTTATTATGTGATAATTTAGATTTTTAAAATCTAATTTGATAAGAGAAGTCTAATTTGGGTCTGACTTGAGTTAAGCTAATCTGTTAGACTAGATCGACTTAGCCCATATGGTTTTGTACGATCTAACCCATGTGGCTAGGTACAGTCAGCCCATATGATTAGGCATGACCTAGCCTATGTGGCCAGGTAGGAGCCAACCCATGTGGTAAGGTATGACATAACCCATGTGATCAGGCATGACCTAACCATGTGGCCAGGTACAATCCAATCCATGTGGCTATATATAACCTAGTCCATGTGGTCATGTACGACCCAATCATGTGACCAAGCATAGACCAACTCATGCAGCTAGGTGCGACCTAGTCCATATGGTCAGACATAACCCTAAATCATGTGTCTAAGCATGACTCAACCCGCAAGCCAAGCATGGCCCAGTTTATTGATAAAGCTCAGCCCAAATTATGAGTGAGGCTTAGCCTAGTCCATGAAGTTAAGCCTGCTCAATGATGCGATTGGCGTTAGATACATCGGCGCTCCTCTGTCTAGCCCGTTGTACCTCAACTTAATATATTTCTTAGGATAGGCATGTGCAGCACATGTGACCCATCCAAAACTTAGGTGGGTTGGTTCAATTTGGGCTAGCACTATATGACATAGTTCGATTTCCTCTTTCTTTATTGGTTTGAGCTCTTTAATTGACTAAATCAGATAGGTTTGATCAGTTAAAGTCAGTTTAGGGTGATTCTAAATTAGCTTGACCAATTCAATCCTACTTGACCTTATCAAGATCAATCAAATTTATATTAGACTAGTCTAGGATGATTCCATATTGGTTTTATAAGAATTTAATGTTGGTTCCATTATGTCATAATTGAATTGAGTATGATTTAAGTCAATTGAGCTATTCCAATTAAGGTTTTGGTTAATTAAGGACTATTGAGAGATTGATGTTTTAAGCCTTTATGATTTGATAAATTTAAAAGTTTTCTTTAAAGATGTCATTTGAAAATGATTGTTGGCTTTCTACTTTTCTTAAGTTTATAATATTGATATGAGTAGATGTAACTAGGCTAATAGTTTATATTGGAAGTACAACTTGTAAAAGGAACTACGGGCCCATCAAAGTACGAAGCCACCAATAAATATTGTCTAGTAGATCATACATAAAGCATGGTCTCTTATAATATTTGATCATACTATTTTTTATATGCATGTGTAAATGAATGAGTGAATGTAAATGAATAATCATGGATGTTTATATATCCCTGCTAAGGGCAGGTATGGTAATTCCCTTCAGGGATTAGTGGACTATCAGACATGATGGTTAGACGGTTCCTCCATCCACTATTGGGAGGAACGTGTCTCCACTTGGGTGGGTGAGAGATACCACTCGATCCACTATTGGAATATGATATGGATTATCTTCGTCCGTTGTTGGGAGAAATACATCCCGTGAAGTATACCTCTCCAATCGCTATTGGGAGAGTGCACCATCGGGTGTGATGTACGCTTTTGTTATCCAGTTATCTTGTGTGAGTTGCATGTGGCTGATACATGATTTTGCTTAAAAAATTATCATTGTTTTTCATATGTTTAAGTTTTATGTTGAATCGATATATTATTATTTCTTGTTAAATTATTAAATTTGTTTCATGAATATTAGATTATTTTTATGATTTTACTGAGGTTCCTACGAGCATATGTGGTTGTTGATATATTTTTATCTTATATTTATTTTCAGTGTAATCTATAATTTTGTAATAGATCTGAAGTTTGGGTGGAAGAGACTTGTGACCTTACCAAGAAGATGTGATCTTAGGATTTGAATTCAAGGATGAAAAAAAAGGAAAGGAGTATATTCTATAAATTACGATTAATAAAATAATAATTTATTATATTTTATAAATTTAGGATGTGATAATTTTAATAGTATTAGGGCAATGATTTTGAGGTCCTATTGGAATATGGGATTCTAGGATTAGAATATTAGATGAATCAATTAGTTTTTGAGATGTATATTTTGAGAATTACATAGGAATACAACTAAAGCATGATTTTAGGAGATTAGGATTATTTTATTGAGCCAAATGTGATTTATAAATTTTTAAGAAATTAGTTGATTAAAGATGTTACGCAAAGAGAATCTGGTTAAATTACTTGCAATGGGATTATTGAGTAAAAGGTCAAAATTTTATTTTCTCTAAATTAAAATATTATATTAGTTTATCTTAAAGACTCTCATAAAGATTTACATTTTGAATATGATTTTTGTCACAACACTCTTGTCTCCTTTTTGAAAAATAGATAAGAATTATTAATTTGATTATAGAATTATTTTTAAGATATATATGATAAATAAATATTATTAATTGGCTTAGTTATTCATGAAGATGCACATATTAGATTTATACTTAAACTAAAAATAATTTGATAATTTGACTAGAAATGTTATATGATGCTTATGTTCACTGTAAAATATTTTTAGATTTTTATTTTATAAAAAATAATAATAAATTTGGTTTATTACACAAGTCTTATAATATTTATTATTTTGAACATATTATTTTTATGTTGGGGACCTAAAATTTATTCATATAATTTTGTTATAAATTGAAAGTAGATTATACATGAATAAAATTTGACATAATTTCTATTATAGTTTGACATATTATTTTTATTACATTTTGTTCTAGAATATTATTTTATCTATAATTATGAATAGGATGAATTTAATAAAACATATTTGTCACTTATTGTGTGGTTTTAGGATCGATGATTAATTATCTTTTTCAGGTTTATCTTACATCATTATGAATGTTTATAGTTAACATATATAATTTTACTAATTAAAGATTATAATAAGTTTCAGTTATTCTCTTGGATATAAAAGTTTTGATAATTTTTAGTATAAAAATTTTATAGGATCTTTTAAAAATATAAATTAAAAAGATTTTATCTTTATAATTTTTGTTATCATATATTATTCTTAAAATTGATATTAGATTTGACATTTGTTAGGATGATTTGTAGAAATTACTTTTGACATTAATAAAATATATGCCTTTATAGTTGAATAAATTTGATAATGCATTTGATTGTATGAGTAATTAATTTGAATAGAATTTTGACTTAATATCAAATTAATTATCATTTATTATTTAAGGCAATGATGGAATCAAATGAGAATTAAATATAATGTTATTTTTTTTGATATATATATAATATATAAATCATTTGAAATTATAAAAGAATATATGTTGAATAGTTTGATAAATTTTCAACATTTCAATTGCTTTTGAGTTACACCTCAACTTATATTTTTGTCAACAATCAATTAACTTTTAAAACTTAAAAATTTCATTGATTTATTAGATATAGAATTTGATATACTTTTATGAGTAATCTAAAATCAAATTTATTCGATGAATTTCATTAATTTGTCATATATTTTATGTTAAAAAATATTAAAAATCTTTTAACTTAAAGTCTTTGAGTGGTATATTTAATCTAAATATTTCTCAAATTTGTCTTTTGACTTAGTATTTCAAGAGCTAACTATATTGATTAATATTATTTTTAATCAAATTTGAGGACCAAATTTTTTTCTTAACATAAATTAATTGCTATAAATAATGTATTACTTTATTATTAACTTTCATGTTTATGTATTATAGTTAAAGAAATAATTAAATTTGATTTCCTTAATCACGTGGATAAGTTAGGAATCTTACTAATCAATTAGATTATTGATTAATTTATTTTCTAATAAGTGATGTGATTTTTAGGAAGTAAATAGTATACATTCCACTTATAAGTGTGAACAATTATAAATGAATATTATGTTTCTATCTTTGTGTATGAAAGTAAAATAAAAATAAAATTAATATAAAATTAGTATAAAATTAAATATTTACTTATTTTTTTTAGAGATCTCATCTTCTCCTATATAAGGAAGCTCCTCTTCCCTCATTCCTCATCGAGCATGACAATGGGAGGATTGAGAAGGGCTTCAGAAAATGATCTCGAAAAGGATAATCGAGGAGAGGTAGGATCATTTATCTTTTTTTAATTAGCTTTAATTTATGTTTTAAAATCTGATATTAGGATTGTTATAATTTTATGACGCATAATAATGTTTTAATTTTAAAATTTTATGATTGATAAAAAATGATAATTGATTTGTGATATTGAAATGATTATTTGATGGATATTAGTCTCTTAAGTTTAAGTGAGTTTTAATATTGATTTAACTATTAAAATTCTTACCTTTAGATTAATGGTTCTAATTTATTTAATTAGATATATTTATATTTTAAGAAATATATGTGAATTTATATGATTTAATTAGTTTTAAATTTAAGATTATGAATTTAAATTCTTTAATTCATTGATTTAAGTTATTATGTGATAATTTAGATTTTTAAAATCTAATTTGATAAGAGGAGTCTAATTGGGGTCTGACTTGAGTTAAGCTAATCTGTTAGACTAGATCAACTTAGCCCATATGGTTATATACGACCCAACCTATGTGGCTAGGTACAGTCAGCCCATGTGATTAGGCATGACCCAGCATGTGTGGCCAAGTAGGAGCCAGCCCATGTGGTAAGGTATGATCTAACCCATGTGGTCAGGCATGACCCAACCATGTGGCCAAGTATGATCCAATCCATGTGGTTATGTACGACCTAATCCATGTGGTCATGTACGATCCAATCATGTGACCAAGCATAGACCAACTCATGCGGCTAGGTACGACCTAGTCCATATGGTCAGACACAATCCTAAATCATGCGTCTAGGCATGACTCAACCCGCGAGCTAAGCATGGCCTAGTTTAGTGATAAAGCTCAGCCCAAATTATGAGTGAGGCTTAGCCTAGTCCATGAAGTTAAGCCTGCTCAACAATGCGATTGGCGTTAGACGCATCGACGCTCCTTTGTCTAGCCCGTTGTACCTCAACTTAACATATTTCTTGGGATATGCATGTGCAGCGCATGTGACCCATCCAAAACTTAAGTGGTTTGATTCAATTTAGGCTAGCACATACGACGTAGTCCCGATTTCCTCTTTTTTATTGGTTTGAGCTCTTTAATTGACTAAATCATATAGGTTTGATTGGTTAAAGTCAGTTTAGGGTAATTTCAAACTAACTTGACCAATTCAATCCTACTTGACCTTATCAAGATCAATCAAATCTAAATTATACTAGTCTAGGGTGATTCCAGATTGGTTCCATAAGGATTTAAGGTTGGTTCTATTAGGTCATAATTGAATTGAGTATGATTTAAGTCAATTGAGTTATTCCAATTAAGGTTTTGGTTAATTAAGGACTATTGAGAGATTGATGTTTTAAGCCCTTATGATTTGATAAATTTAAAAGTTTTCTTTGAAGATGCCATTTGAAAATAATTATTAATTTTCTACTTTTCTTAAGTTTATGATATTGATATGATTCTACCATTTAGTAGATGTAACTAGGCTAATAGTCTACATTGGAAGTGCAATCTGTGAAAGGAGCTACGAGCCCATCAAAGCGCGGAGCCACCAATGGACATTGTCTAGTAGATCATACATAAAGCATGGTCTCTTATAATATTTGATCATATTATTTCTTAGATACATGTGTAAATGAATGAGTGAATGTAAATGAATGATCATGGATATTTATATATTCTTGTCGAGGCCAGGTATGGTGATTCCCTTTAGGGATTAGCAAACCATCAGACGTGATGGTTAGACGATTCCTTCATCCGTTGTTGGGAGGAACGTGTGTGTCTCCACTTGGGCGGATGAGGGATACTACTCCATCCGCTGTTGGGAATGCGATATAGATTATCTTCATCCGTTATTGGGAGAAATCCATCCAGTGAAGTATGCCTCTCCATTCGCTGTTGGGAGAGTGCATCATCGGGTGTGATGTATGCTTTTGTTATCCAGTTATCTTGTATGTGTTGCATGTGGCTGATGCATGATTTTGCTTAAGAAATTATCATTATTTTTTATATGTTTAAGTTTTATGTTGAATCGATATATTATTATTTCTTATTAAATTATTAACATTTGTTTCATGAATGTTAGATTATTTTTATGATTTTTTTGAGGTTCCTACCGGCATATGTGGTTGCTGATATATTTTTATCTTATATTTATTTTCAGTGTAATCTATAATTTTATAATAGATCTAAAGTTTGGGTGGAAGAGACTTGTGACCTTACCAAGATGTGATCTTTTTTGTTAATAAAATATTTACTTTTATAAAGATAAGGATTTGAATTCAAGGATAAAAAAAGGAAAGGAGTGTATTCTATAAATTATGATTAATAAAATAATAATTTATGATATTTTATAAATCTGGGATGTGATAATTTTAATGGTATCAAAGCAATAGTTTTGATGACCTGTTGGAATATGGGATTCTAGGATTAGAATATTAGATGAATCAATTAGTTTTTGAGATGTATATTTTGAGAATTACATAGGAATACAACTAAAGCATGATTTTAGGAGATTAGGATTATTTTATTGAGCCAAATGTAATTTATAAATTTTTAAGAAATTAGTTGATTAAAGATGTTATGCAAAGAGAATCTGGTTAAATTACTTGCAATGGGATTATTGAGTAAAAGGTCAAAATTTTATTTTCTCTAAATTAAAATATTATATTAGTTTATCTTAAAGACTCTCATAAAGATTTACATTTTGAATATGATTTTTGTCACAACACTCTTGTCTCCTTTTTGAAAAATAGATAAGAATTATTAATTTGATTATAGAATTATTTTTAAGATATATATGATAAATAAATATTATTAATTGGCTTAGTTATTCATGAAGATGCACATATTAGATTTATACTTAAACTAAAAATAATTTGATAATTTGACTAGAAATGTTATATGATGCTTATGTTCACTGTAAAATATTTTTAGATTTTTATTTTATAAAAAATAATAATAAATTTGGTTTATTACACAAGTCTTATAATATTTATTATTTTGAACATATTATTTTTATGTTGGGGACCTAAAATTTATTCATATAATTTTGTTATAAATTGAAAGTAGATTATACATGAATAAAATTTGACATAATTTCTATTATAGTTTGACATATTATTTTTATTACATTTTGTTCTAGAATATTATTTTATCTATAATTATGAATAGGATGAATTTAATAAAACATATTTGTCACTTATTGTGTGGTTTTAGGATCGATGATTAATTATCTTTTTCAGGTTTATCTTACATCATTATGAATGTTTATAGTTAACATATATAATTTTACTAATTAAAGATTATAATAAGTTTCAGTTATTCTCTTGGATATAAAAGTTTTGATAATTTTTAGTATAAAAATTTTATAGGATCTTTTAAAAATATAAATTAAAAAGATTTTATCTTTATAATTTTTGTTATCATATATTATTCTTAAAATTGATATTAGATTTGACATTTGTTAGGATGATTTGTAGAAATTACTTTTGACATTAATAAAATATATGCCTTTATAGTTGAATAAATTTGATAATGCATTTGATTGTATGAGTAATTAATTTGAATAGAATTTTGACTTAATATCAAATTAATTATCATTTATTATTTAAGGCAATGATGGAATCAAATGAGAATTAAATATAATGTTATTTTGTTGATATATATAATATATAAATCATTTGAAATTATAAAAGAATATATGTTGAATAGTTTGATAAATTTTCAACATTTCAATTGCTTTTGAGTTACACCTCAACTTATATTTTTGTCAACAATCAATTAACTTTTAAAACTTAAAAATTTCATTGATTTATTAGATATAGAATTTGATATACTTTTTATGAGTAATCTAAAATCAAATTTATTCGATGAATTTCATTAATTTGTCATATATTTTATGTTAAAAAAATATTAAAAAATCTTTTAACTTAAAGTCTTTGAGTGGTATATTTAATCTAAATATTTCTCAAATTTGTCTTTTGACTTAGTATTTCAAGAGCTAACTATATTGATTAATATTATTTTTAATCAAATTTGAGGACCAAATTTTTTTCTTAACATAAATTAATTGCTATAAATAATGTATTACTTTATTATTAACTTTCATGTTTATGTATTATAGTTAAAGAAATAATTAAATTTGATTTCCTTAATCACGTGGATAAGTTAGGAATCTTACTAATCAATTAGATTATTGATTAATTTATTTTCTAATAAGTGATGTGATTTTTAGGAAGTAAATAGTATACATCCCACTTATAAGTGTGAACCATTATAAATGAATATTATGTTTCTATCTTTGTGTATGAAAGTAAAATAAAAATAAAATTAATATAAAATTAGTATAAAATTAAATATTTACTTATTTTTTTTAGAGATCTCATCTTCTCCTATATAAGGAAGCTCCTCTTCCCTCATTCCTCATCGAGCATGACAATGGGAGGATTGAGAAGGGGCTTCCCGAGAAAATGATCTCGAGAAAAGGATAATCGAGGAGAGGTAGGATCATTTATCTTTTTTTAATTAGCTTTAATTTATGTTTTAAAATCTGATATTAGGATTGTTATAATTTTATGACGCATAATAATGTTTTAATTTTAAAATTTTATGATTGATAAAAAATGATAATTGATTTGTGATATTGAAATGATTATTTGATGGATATTAGTCTCTTAAGTTTAAGTGAGTTTTAATATTGATTTAACTATTAAAATTCTTACCTTTAGATTAATGGTTCTAATTTATTTAATTAGATATGTTTATATTTTAAGAAATATGTGTGAATTTATATGATTTAATTAGTTTTAAATTTAAGATTATGAATTTAAATTCTTTAATTCATTGATTTAAGTTATTATGTGATAATTTAGATTTTTAAAATCTAATTTGATAAGAGGAGTCTAATTGGGGTCTGACTTGAGTTAAGCTAATCTGTTAGACTAGATCAACTTAGCCCATATGGTTATATACGACCCAACCTATGTGGCTAGGTACAGTCAGCCCATGTGATTAGGCATGACCCAGCATGTGTGGCCAAGTAGGAGCCAGCCCATGTGGTAAGGTATGATCTAACCCATGTGGTCAGGCATGACCCAACCATGTGGCCAAGTATGATCCAATCATGTGACCAAGCATAGACCAACTCATGCGGCTAGGTACGACCTAGTCCATATGGTCAGACACAATCCTAAATCATGCGTCTAGGCATGACTCAACCCGCGAGCTAAGCATGGCCTAGTTTAGTGATAAAGCTCAGCCCAAATTATGAGTGAGGCTTAGCCTAGTCCATGAAGTTAAGCCTGCTCAACAATGCGATTGGCGTTAGACGCATCGACGCTCCTTTGTCTAGCCCGTTGTACCTCAACTTAACATATTTCTTGGGATATGCATGTGCAGCGCATGTGACCCATCCAAAACTTAAGTGGTTTGATTCAATTTAGGCTAGCACATACGACGTAGTCTGATTTCCTCTTTTTTTATTGGTTTGAGCTCTTTAATTGACTAAATCATATAGGTTTGATTGGTTAAAGTCAGTTTAGGGTAATTTCAAACTAACTTGACCAATTCAATCCTACTTGACCTTATCAAGATCAATCAAATCTAAATTATACTAGTCTAGGGTGATTCCAGATTGGTTCCATAAGGATTTAAGGTTGGTTCTATTAGGTCATAATTGAATTGAGTATGATTTAAGTCAATTGAGTTATTCCAATTAAGGTTTTGGTTAATTAAGGACTATTGAGAGATTGATGTTTTAAGCCCTTATGATTTGATAAATTTAAAAGTTTTCTTTGAAGATGCCATTTGAAAATAATTATTAATTTTCTACTTTTCTTAAGTTTATGATATTGATATGATTCTACCATTTAGTAGATGTAACTAGGCTAATAGTCTACATTGGAAGTGCAATCATGAAAGGAGCTACGAGCCCATCAAAGCGCTTGAGCCACCAATGGACATTGTCTAGTAGATCATACATAAAGCATGGTCTCTTATAATATTTGATCATATTATTTCTTAGATACATGTGTAAATGAATGAGTGAATGTAAATGAATGATCATGGATATTTATATATTCTTGTCGAGGCGGTATGGTGATTCCCTTTAGGGATTAGCAAACCATCGACGTGATGGTTAGACGATTTCTTCATCCGTTGTTGGGAGGAACGTGTCTCCACTTGGGCGGGTGAGGGATACTACTCCATCCATTTGTGGGAATGCGATATGGATTATCTTCATCATTATTGGGAGAAATCCATCCCGTGAAGTATGCCTCTCCATTCGCGTGCACCATCGGGTGTGATGTATGCTTTTGTTATCCAGTATCTTGTATGTGTTGCATATGGCTGATGCATAATTTTGCTTAAGAAATTATCATTATTTTTTATATGTTTAAGTTTTATGTTGAATCGATATATTATTATTTCTTATTAAATTATTAACATTTGTTTCATGAATGTTAGATTATTTTTATGATTTTTTTGAGGTTCCTACCGGCATATGTGGTTGCTGATATATTTTTATCTTATATTTATTTTCAGTGTAATCTATAATTTTATAATAGATCTAAAGTTTGGGTGGAAGAGACTTGTGACCTTACCAAGATGTGATCTTTTTTGTTAATAAAATATTTACTTTTATAAAGATAAGGATTTGAATTCAAGGATAAAAAAAGGAAAGGAGTGTATTCTATAAATTATGATTAATAAAATAATAATTTATGATATTTTATAAATCTGGGATGTGATAATTTTAATGGTATCAAAGCAATAGTTTTGATGACCTGTTGGAATATGGGATTCTAGGATTAGAATATTAGATGAATCAATTAGTTTTTGAGATGTATATTTTGAGAATTACATAGGAATACAACTAAAGCATGATTTTAGGAGATTAGGATTATTTTATTGAGCCAAATGTAATTTATAAATTTTTAAGAAATTAGTTGATTAAAGATGTTACGCAAAGAGAATCTGTTAAATTACTTGCAATGGGATTATTGAGTAAAAGGTCAAAATTTTATTTTCTCTAAATTAAAATATTATATTAGTTTATCTTAAAGACTCTCATAAAGATTTACATTTTGAATATGATTTTTGTCACAACACTCTTGTCTCCTTTTTGAAAAATAGATAAGAATTATTAATTTGATTATAGAATTATTTTTAAGATATATATGATAAATAAATATTATTAATTGGCTTGGTTATTCATGAAGATGCACATATTAGATTTATACTTAAACTAAAAATAATTTGATAATTTGACTAGAAATGTTATATGATGCTTATGTTCACTGTAAAATATTTTTAGATTTTTATTTTATAAAAATAATAATAAATTTGGTTTATTACACAAGTCTTATAATATTTATTATTTTGAACATATTATTTTTATGTTGGGGACCTAAAATTTATTCATATAATTTTGTTATAAATTGAAAGTAGATTATACATGAATAAAATTTGACATAATTTCTATTATAGTTTGACATATTATTTTTATTACATTTTGTTCTAGAATATTATTTTATCTATAATTATGAATAGGATGAATTTAATAAAACATATTTGTCACTTATTGTGTGGTTTTAGGATCGATGATTAATTATCTTTTTCAGGTTTATCTTACATCATTATGAATGTTTATAGTTAACATATATAATTTTACTAATTAAAGATTATAATAAGTTTCAGTTATTCTCTTGGATATAAAAGTTTTGATAATTTTTAGTATAAAAATTTTATAGGATCTTTTAAAAATATAAATTAAAAGATTTTATCTTTATAATTTTTGTTATCATATATTATTCTTAAAATTGATATTAGATTTGACATTTGTTAGGATGATTTGTAGAAATTACTTTTGACATTAATAAAATATATGCCTTTATAGTTGAATAAATTTGATAATGCATTTGATTGTATGAGTAATTAATTTGAATAGAATTTTGACTTAATATCAAATTAATTATCATTTATTATTTAAGGCAATGATGGAATCAAATGAGAATTAAATATAATGTTATTTTTTTGATATATATATAATATATAAATCATTTGAAATTATAAAAGAATATATGTTGAATAGTTTGATAAATTTTCAACATTTCAATTGCTTTTGAGTTACACCTCAACTTATATTTTTGTCAACAATCAATTAACTTTTAAAACTTAAAAATTTCATTGATTTATTAGATATAAATTTGATATACTTTTATGAGTAATCTAAAATCAAATTTATTCGATGAATTTCATTAATTTGTCATATATTTTATGTTAAAAAATATTAAAAATCTTTTAACTTAAAGTCTTTGAGTGGTATATTTAATCTAAATATTTCTCAAATTTGTCTTTTGACTTAGTATTTCAAGAGCTAACTATATTGATTAATATTATTTTTAATCAAATTTGAGGACCAAATTTTTTTCTTAACATAAATTAATTGCTATAAATAATGTATTACTTTATTATTAACTTTCATGTTTATGTATTATAGTTAAAGAAATAATTAAATTTGATTTCCTTAATCACGTGGATAAGTTAGGAATCTTACTAATCAATTAGATTATTGATTAATTTATTTTCTAATAAGTGATGTGATTTTTAGGAAGTAAATAGTATACATCCCACTTATAAGTGTGAACCATTATAAATGAATATTATGTTTCTATCTTTGTGTATGAAAGTAAAATAAAAATAAAATTAATATAAAATTAGTATAAAATTAAATATTTACTTATTTTTTTTAGAGATCTCATCTTCTCCTATATAAGGAAGCTCCTCTTCCCTCATTCCTCATCGAGCATGACAATGGGAGGATTGAGAAGGGGCTTCCCGAGAAAATGATCTCGAGAAAAGGATAATCGAGGAGAGGTAGGATCATTTATCTTTTTTTAATTAGCTTTAATTTATGTTTTAAAATCTGATATTAGGATTGTTATAATTTTATGACGCATAATAATGTTTTAATTTTAAAATTTTATGATTGATAAAAAATGATAATTGATTTGTGATATTGAAATGATTATTTGATGGATATTAGTCTCTTAAGTTTAAGTGAGTTTTAATATTGATTTAACTATTAAAATTCTTACCTTTAGATTAATGGTTCTAATTTATTTAATTAGATATATTTATATTTTAAGAAATATATGTGAATTTATATGATTTAATTAGTTTTAAATTTAAGATTATGAATTTAAATTCTTTAATTCATTGATTTAAGTTATTATGTGATAATTTAGATTTTTAAAATCTAATTTGATAAGAGGAGTCTAATTGGGGTCTGACTTGAGTTAAGCTAATCTGTTAGACTAGATCAACTTAGCCCATATGGTTATATACGACCCAACCTATGTGGCTAGAAATGCAAATCACCCATGTGATTAGGCATGACCCAAAGATGTGTGGCCAAGTAGGAGCTAGCCCATGTGGTAAGGTATGATCTAACCCATGTGGTCAGGCATGACCCAACCATGTGGCCAAGTATGATCCAATCCATGTGGCTATGTACGACCTAATCCATGTGGTCATGTACGATCCAATCATGTGACCAAGCATAGACCAACTCATGCGGCTAGGTACGACCTAGTCCATATGGTCAGACACAATCCTAAATCATGCGTCTAGGCATGACTCAACCCGCGAGCTAAGCATGGCCTAGTTTAGTGATAAAGCTCAGCCCAAATTATGAGTGAGGCTTAGCCTAGTCCATGAAGTTAAGCCTGCTCAACAATGCGATTGGCGTTAGACGCATCGACGCTCCTTTGTCTAGCCCGTTGTACCTCAACTTAACATATTTCTTGGGATATGCATGTGCAGCGTATGTGACCCATCCAAAACTTAAGTGGTTTGATTCAATTTAGGCTAGCACATACGACGTAGTCTGATTTCCTCTTTTTTTATTGGTTTGAGCTCTTTAATTGACTAAATCATATAGGTTTGATTGGTTAAAGTCAGTTTAGGGTAATTTCAAACTAACTTGACCAATTCAATCCTACTTGACCTTATCAAGATCAATCAAATCTAAATTATACTAGTCTAGGGTGATTCCAGATTGGTTCCATAAGGATTTAAGGTTGGTTCTATTAGGTCATAATTGAATTGAGTATGATTTAAGTCAATTGAGTTATTCCAATTAAGGTTTTGGTTAATTAAGGACTATTGAGAGATTGATGTTTTAAGCCCTTATGATTTGATAAATTTAAAAGTTTTCTTTGAAGATGCCATTTGAAAATAATTATTAATTTTCTACTTTTCTTAAGTTTATGATATTGATATGATTCTACCATTTAGTAGATGTAACTAGGCTAATAGTCTACATTGGAAGTGCAATCTGTGAAAGGAGCTACGAGCCCATCAAAGCGCGGAGCCACCAATGGACATTGTCTAGTAGATCATACATAAAGCATGGTCTCTTATAATATTTGATCATATTATTTCTTAGATACATGTGTAAATGAATGAGTGAATGTAAATGAATGATCATGGATATTTATATATTCTTGTCGAGGGCAGGTATGGTGATTCCCTTTAGGGATTAGCAAACCATCAGACGTGATGGTTAGACGATTTCTTCATCCGTTGTTGGGAGGAACGTGTCTCCACTTGGGCGGGTGAGGGATACTACTCCATCCGCTGTTGGGAATGCGATATGGATTATCTTCATCTGTTATTGGGAGAAATCCATCCCGTGAAGTATGCCTCTCCATTCGCTGTTGGGAGAGTGCACCATCGGGTGTGATGTATGCTTTTGTTATCCAGTTATCTTGTATGTGTTGCATATGGCTGATGCATAATTTTGCTTAAGAAATTATCATTATTTTTCATATGTTTAAGTTTTATGTTGAATCGATATATTATTATTTCTTATTAAATTATTAACATTTGTTTCATGAATGTTAGATTATTTTTATGATTTTTTTGAGGTTCCTACCGGCATATGTGGTTGCTGATATATTTTTATCTTATATTTATTTTCAGTGTAATCTATAATTTTATAATAGATCTAAAGTTTGGGTGGAAGAGACTTGTGACCTTACCAAGATGTGATCTTTTTTGTTAATAAAATATTTACTTTTATAAAGATAAGGATTTAAATTCAAGGATAAAAAAAAGGAAAGGAGTGTATTCTATAAATTATGATTAATAAAATAATAATTTATGATATTTTATAAATCTGGGATGTGATAATTTTAATGGTATCAAAGCAATAGTTTTGATGACCTGTTGGAATATGGGATGCTAGGATTAGAATATTAGATGAATCAATTAGTTTTTGAGATATATATTTTGAGAATTACATAAGAATACAACTAAAGTATGATTTTAGGATATTAGGATTATTTTATTGAGTCAAATGTGATTTATAAATTTTTAAGAAATTAATTGATTAAAGATATTACGCAAAGAGAATCTAGTTAAATTACTTGCAATGGAATTATTGAGTAAAAGGTCAAAATTTTATTTTCTCTAAATTAAAATATTATATTATTTTATCTTAAAGACTCTAATAAATTTTTACATTTTGAATATGATTTTTGTCACGACACTCTTATCTCCTTTTTGAAAAATAGATAAGAATTATTAATTTGATTATAGAATTATTTTTAAGATATATATGATAAATAAATATTATTAATTGGCTTAGTTATTCATGAAGATGCACATATTAGATTTATACTTAAAATAAAAATAATTTGATAATTTGACTAGAAATATTATATGACGCCTATGTTCATTGTAAAATATTTTTAGATTTTTATTTTATAAAAAAATAATAAATTTGGTTTATTACACAAGTCTTATAATATTTATTATTTTGAACATATTATTTTTATGTTGGGGACCTAAAATTTATTCATATAATTTTGTTTTAAATTGAAAGTAGATTATATATGAATAAAATTTGACATAATTTCTATTATAGTTTGACATATTATTTTTATTACACTTTGTTCTAGAATATTATTTTATCTATAATTATGAATAGGATGAATTTAATAAAACATATTTGTCACTTATTGTGTGGTTTTAGGATCAATGATTAATTATCTTTTTCAGTTTTATCTTACATTGTTATGAATGTTTTTAGTTAACATATCTAATTTTACTAATTGAAGATTATAATAATTTTTAGTTATTCTCTTGATATAAAAGTTTTGATAATTTTTAGTATAAAAATTTTATAGGATCTTTTAAAAATATAAATTAAAAATATTTATCTTTATAATTTTTGTTATCATATATTATTCTTAAAATTGATATTAGATTTGATATTTGTTAGGATGATTTGTAGAAATTACTTTTGACATTAATAAAATATATGCCTTTGTAGTTGAATAAATTTGATAATGCATTTGATTGTATGAGTAATTAATTTGAATAGAATTTTGACTTAATATCAAATTAATTATCATTTATTATTTAAGAGAATGATGGAATCAAATGACAATTAAATATAATGTTATTTTTTGATATATATAATATATAAATCATTTGAAATTATAAAAGAATATATGTTGAATAGTTTGATAAATTTTCAATATTTCAATTGCTTTTGAGTTACACCTCAACTTATATTTTTGTCAACAATCAATTAACTTTTAAAACTTAAAAATTTCATTGATTTATTAGATATAGAATTTGATATACTTGTTATGAGTAATCTAAAATCAAATTTATTCGATGAATTTCATTAATTTGTCATATATTTTATGTTAAAAAATATTAAAAGTCTTTTAACTTAAAGTCTTTGAGTGGTATATTTAATCTAAATACTTTTCAATTTTATCTTTTGACTTAGTATTTCAAGAGCTAACTATATTGATTAATATTATTTTTAATCAAATTTGAGGACCAAATTTCTATTAAGTGCGGGAGAAATATAATCATCGATGATTTCTCCCTTAACATAACTTAATTACTATAAATAATGTATTGCTTTATTATTAACTTTTATGTTTGTGTATTATAGTTAAGAAAATAATTAAATTTGATTTTTAATTATGTAGATAAGTTAGGAATCTTACTAATCAATTAGATTATTGATTGATTTATTTCCTAATAAGTGATATATGATTTTTAGGAAGTAAATAGTATATATCCCATTTCTAAGTGTGAACCATTATAAATGAATATTATGTTTCTATCTTTGTGTATGAAAGTAAAATAAAAATAAAATTAATATAAAATTAAATATTTATTTATCTTTTGAGGGAGATCTCATCTTCTCCTGTATAAGAAAGCTCTTCTTTCCTCATTTCTCACCGAGCATGACAATGGGAGGATTGAGGAGAGGGCTTCCCGAGGAGATGATCTCGAGGAAATGATAACCGAGAAAAGGTAGATCCTTTATCTTTTTTTTAATTAGCTTTAATTTATCTTTTAAAATCTAACATTAGGGTTGTTATAATTTTATGATGAATAATAATATTTTAATTTTAAAATTTTATGATTGATAGATAATGATAATTGATTTGTGATATTGAAATGATTATTTGATGGATATTGGTCTCTTAAATTTAAGTGAGTTTTAATATTGATTTAACTATTAAAATTCTTACCTTTAGATTAATGGTTCTAATTTATTTAATTAGATATATTTATATTTTAAGAAATATGTGTGAATTTGTATGATTTAATTAGTTTTAAATTTAAGATTATGAATTTAAATTCTTTAATTCATGGATTTAAGTTATTATGATAATTTAGATTTTTAAAATCTAATTTGATAATAGGAGTCTAATTGGGGTCTGACTTGAGTTAAGCTAATCTGTTAGACTAGATCGACTCACCCATATGGTTATGTACAATCCAACCTATGTGGTTAGGTACAGTCAGCCCATATGATTAGGCATGACCCAGCCTAAGTGGTCAGATAGGAGCCAACCCATGTGGTAATGTATGACCTAACTTATATAGTCAAGCATGACCCAACCATGTTGCCAAGTATGATCCAATCTATGTGGCTATGTACGACCTAGTCCACGTGGCTATGTATGACCCAATCATGTGACCAAGCATAGACCAACTCATGCGGCTAGGTATGACTTAGTCCATATGGTTAAACACAACCCTAAATCATGCGTCTAGGCATGACCCAACCCGTGAGCCAAGCATGGCCCAATTTAGTGGTAAGGCTCAGCCCAACTTATGAGTGAGGTTTAGCCTAGTCCATGAAGTTAAGTCTGCTCAGTAATGCGATTGACATTAAACACATCGTCGCTCCTTTGTCTTGAGACAGACATGTACAATGCATATGACCCATCCAAAACTTAGGTGGGTTAGTTCGATTTGGGCTAGCACTATACGACATAGTCCAATTTCCTCTTCCTTTATTGGTTTGAGCTCTTTAATTTACTAAATCAGATAGGTTTGATCGATTAAAGTCAGTTTAGGATGATTTCAAACTAACTTGACTAGTTCAATCCTACTTGACCTTATCGAGATCAATCAAATCTAAATTAAACTAGTCTAGGGTAATTCTAGACTAGTTTTATAAGGATTTAAGGTTAGTTCTGTTAGGTCATAATTGAATTGAGTATGGTTTAAGTCAATTAAGCTATTCCAATTAAGGTTTTGGTTAATTAAAGACTATTGAGATATTAATATTTTAAGCACTTATGATTTGATAAATTTAAAAATTTTCTTTAAAGATGTCATTTGAAAATGATTATTGGTTTCCTACTTTTCTTAAGTTTATGATATTGATATGATTGTACCATGTAGTAGATGTAACTAAGCTAATGGTCTACATTGAAATTGCAACCTGTGAAAAGAGCTGCAAGCCCATAAAAGTGTGGAGCCACCAATGGACATAGTCTAGTAGATCATACATAAAATATTATCTTTTATAATATTTGATCGTACTATTTCTTGGATGCCTGTGTAAATGAATGAGTTAATGTAAATGAATGATCATGGATGTTTATGTATCCCTACCGAGGGTAGGTATGGCGATTCCCTTCAGGTATTAGCAGACCATCAGACGTGATGGTTAAACGGTTCCTCCGTCCATTATTGGGAGGAAAGTGTCCCCACTTGGGCGGGTGAGGGATACCACTCTATCCGCTGTTGGGAGTGCGATATGGATTATCTTCATCCGCTGTTGGGAGGAATCCACCCTGTTGAGTATGCCTCTCTTCATTCGCTGTTGGGAGAGTGCACCATCGAGTGTGATGTACGCCTTTGTTATTCAGTTATCTTGTATGTGTTGCATGTGACTGATGCATGATTTTACTTAAGAAATTATCATTATTTTTTATATATTTAAATTTTATGATGAATCGATATATTATTATTTCTTATTAAATTATTAACATTTGTTTCATAAATATTAAATTATTTTTATGATTTTTTCGAGGTTCCTACCAACATATGTGGTTGCTAATATATTTTTATCTTATATTTATTTTTAACGTAATCTATGATTTTACAATAGATCTAAAGTTTGGATGGAAGAGATTTGTGATATTACTAAGAAGATATGATTTTTTTATTAATAAAATATTTACTATTGTAAAGACAAGGATTTAAATTCAAGAATGAAAAGAAAAAAAAAGGAAAGAAGTCTATTCTATAAGTTATGATTAATAAAATGATGATTTATTATATTTTATAAATCTAGAACGTGACAATGTATGTGTACCCGGAAACAGTAGTTAACAGTGTGTTATCCGCGACACCGTCACCTTTTACAGTGCCCAATATGAGAGTGTGGAAGGGCCAAGCTAGGTGTGGGAAGTATTTACTTGTTCAAGCATCTTATGAACCGCTGCCATGGTTGGCCTCTCCGCTGGATCTAATTCTAGGCATTTTTCTGCAACGTGGAAGACTTCCTTGACATCTTCAACAAGAAAGCATGACAGGGCTCTATCCACAGCATGTTCTTCCCTCTTTTCTTCGACAATACATTTTACCTGTTGAACCAATAAGCCCAATATAAGGTAAGTCATCAGAGATTGTAAGATGATCAAATTGGGAAGAATACGCATCATAAATACACTAGCTCAGAAGTAGCACCTGGTGGAATTCATTGGATAATTGTGGTAGAGGCTAGATGTCGGAAGCTAAACCAGTTCATGCAAAATTACAAAATTTCTTTTAATATCTTCACAATCTATTCCACGTGTTATTTCACACAATGTAAAACTTACATCTACTAATAGAATTGGTATAAAAACTAACACAATTTTTTATTGACCAAGCTACATTTAAACCCCACTGTATAACAGAATTTTCTCTTGTATAGGATGGACAGGCCTTTTCCATGAGTAATTTAGTATTATATCATGATAATCTAGTAGACTTCCAAAACTCATGATTCTGGAAATCTTTATTTTCATCAGCAATCTACTGCTTTATTCAGTTTCATTGTGCATGTCTGCATAATGTAATAGAACATCAAATAATTATGAGACTCTGAATTTTGTATAAATGTTCCATGAGATTGTGCCAAACTCTTTGAGGTGGATATTTAGTTCCCAAAGAACATGAAATTACACATCCAAAATACCATCAGTGGTTATAAGATTCCCTCTAGTCTATTCAGTCAGAGATCTACTGCTTTTCACTGTACCAAGCTCTTTATTTTGGTCAGCAATCTGCTGCTTTATTCAGTTTCCTTGTACAAATCTACATAATGTAGTAGCACATCAAATAATTGTGAGACTGTGAATCTCGTTCAAAAGCTTCATGAGGATTGTACCAAACTCTTTAAGATGGATATTTAGTTCCCAAAGAACATGAAATTACACATCCAAAATACTGTCAGTGGCTATATGATTAGCTCTGGTTTATTAATAATTGGACATCCAATAAAGCAGTAGTTGACAGCAATCTGTAAAAATATCTCTCAAGTTGTCTAAGACTACACATATTTTGAGTACAGATGATACGTTGACTCTTATTCTAGTATCATGGATTGACTCAGTAATATATTTGTTTCGAATATGCTTATATAGATAATCATAACACGGGAAACCCCTACAGAGTACAAATATCAAATGTCTACCACTTACCCAGGTTGCAAGTTTTGTGCCTTCTTCCAAAAACAATTCATCGGTTGGCCTCCTGCCAGTTAAAAGTTCAAGCAAAACCACACCAAAGCTGTAAACATCTCCTTTTGTAGTTGCTTTACCCGTGTCAAAATATTCTGCAAAACTCTGATGAATTAAGCCTTTTTCATGATCCAGGTATAGAAATTGACACAGACTAAAATTTGTGGTTGTCAGTCAATCACATTACCGGGAGCCAGATAACCAAAAGTTCCTGCAACAACTGTTGAAACATGGCTCTGATCTGGTTTCATTAGTGTGGCTAATCCAAAATCAGAAACCCTTGCCTCCATGTTATGATCCAACAGTATATTGCTTGATTTGATATCTCTGTGGATTATGTGAGGTATACAATCATGATGCAGATATGATATACCCCTTGCTGCACCAACAGCTATTTTGCATCTCGTAGGCCAATCAAGAGGTTTCACTTTGCTCAAATTGCCTGTATCAGAAACTAGTAAGAAACTAAACTCCACTTAATATCATATTATATGAAATCTAGATTTATTGAAAGATCATTCAGTTTACTACCATGAAGCAATGCATCCAAGCTTCCATTTGGCATCAGTTCATATATAAGAAAATTAAACTGAGGTGTGATATAATATCCATTAAGACTAGCAATGTTTCTGTGCTTTATATCACCCATAGCATCCAGCTCTCTTTCAAATCCACTGTCTCTATCGGTAGTTCCCTTGTTCAGTCTCTTCACTGCAAAGGCGGTGGTGTCATCAATTGCCAATCTGTAGACTGTACCAGAGCCTCCAGATCCAATAATATCCTTGCTCGACAACTCCACGAGCTTCTTGACGAAGAACTTTGAGCTCAGAGATTGTATCATGGGAGACCTGAATATAACCAGCTTTCCACCTGTTACCATAAAATGTCAGCAACCTACAACAAGTGCCATGTCTAAGATGTGCTGTGCCGCGAAAGTACAGAAGGTAACCTGACAAAGTATCTTGGATGATCTTATGTTTCTGTGTCCATCTTCTGTAGAGGAGGCACGAAACAACAATCTTTGATATCACAAATGCGAGACAACTTATTGTAATGTAAAGTGCTAAAGCAGTAGATCCAGTCATATCTTGGATCCAAAAGCTTTTCTTTTGTTGAGGAGAGAATCTAAAGGTCAAATATAGTGTTTCTTATTCTCTTTTAGCCTTGGTACAAAAAGCCCTGCATCAAAATTGGAAGTAAATGCTCAGACATAAAATTGAATTCAAAGGATCTCCTGGTTTCAATATAAGAAATTTACACGTGATGTTTTCGTTCCTGCAAAATGGAACTTGCAATACCAGCTTTCTTTCTAATATAATTCATGCCATCAGAAAAAAAGATCTTTGTTTCTTGATGATAGGCTACTGTGGCATAAGCTACGTAGTATTGAAAAATATGTTCTTGGGTTCATAGATAGGAGAGCTTACCACAAAGGAAGCTGCAGAGTTCTACTTCCTCCCTCCGATCAAATGTATTGCTTTGAAGAAGCGAATTGCTTCTCAGGAAATGCTGAAGGGAGCAGCACTCTCTGCCCCATGGAGTTGGAGCTGGGACTTGTCATCTGCACGTGTTGGAGATTATGGAAGGGCAAGTGTCCATTGATGGCCAGTTTGGTGGAGAACGCCACGAAGTCAACCAATTAAAACTGCTGAGTCATGTGAAAAGCCGACCTACAACCCCTGCTTTCGCTGTCTGCCGGCACATTATTTCCTTCGCATCGATTCAGTTGTCTACCCACCGTTCTTAGAAATTCCTGGCAGTAGGAACTTGTCATGCAGTAGCCGCAATGTCAAACAACTCCACAAAACTTATCCATCACCCATGTGAGAAAAGTGTTTCGTCGGTCCCTTCAGAAAAAAGAAACTCTTCTTGCTATTATCGTAGGAAAACAAAGATTGGAAAAAAAAATTTCATTTCTTGCTTGTCATCAAGCTATGAGTTAAGCTGGAAAGCTAAAGCCATTGAACATGTGGTGTATGCTCTTGAAGTGTGAATCAGAATGTTCAGATGAATGGCGATGAAACATCAGATTCAAAGATATCACCTTGGTCACTGATTTGGCATCCAAAAGATCCGGAATTTAACCCACCTGACGTTGACAAGGAAGAAAAAAAGTGGTTGGAGTGTCGAGTTCAGAACGGGCGAGCAGTCGGCGGCATTGCATTTGTTCTGTGCTAATGACAGCGCTTCGATTTCACATCAGAATACCACCGCCACCGACACTGTTGAAGTCAAACCGGTGCGATGTATCCGACCCAACACGTGGACACCTGGTAAGTTCAACATTTCTCCCGGAGCTAATTCTTTTGTCTGTGTCTGTGTCTGTGTCTGTCTTTGGCTTTGTGGGATATGGACCGGTTTGTATCTAATGCATCAATGCGTAAGAAGTAGGATAACAATTGTGAGGAAAGGTCTTTAGAATCTCGTCTGCTGTCTTGATAAGGACGGGTTCAGGCCAGGCCCTCTTGAGCCGTTGGCTCAGGGCGGGCTGCAACTGTTCTCTCGGACAATCTGTCGAACAAGTGGGCTGCACCTTAAAAGCAGAAGATACGGAGAAGGCTGAAGGCCTGCTTACTTCAGTGCTTGTTCAACAATCCAAAACAAGAACAAGAACAGAAACAAGAGGGCTTCCTTGTGGACAATCCTCCGGAGGGTCTGAGTAACCTCCTCCACTCCGATGGCTCCCGATCCAGCTCGAATACCCCGTTCCCTGCACCATAAACCGAGCAGCATGACGGAATAAGACAACATCTTTCATGATCAATGCACAAAACACACAAGCTAGCTTTTGGTGGCGTGGCAATTTGGTTCCCCGGAAACTATTTTGGAACAGATTACACGTAGATTGTCCGTTTCTGAGTTGTTTTTTAGAATATCTCATTCCCAATTGAAATATTATCATCTCTATAAATAAATTATTTTCTGATTTACTTAAACATATTTTTCTACCGACCCATGAGCTCTGTCCAGCTTCCTGGGGCAATCCATCAGACATCAAGCCACTTCAAACACCCAATTTCAGAACCATAAACCATGGCACGAATGCTCAGAACCTAGCATGCAAATATCCATCCATCTACACCCAAGTCGTGTCGTTTCTGTCATCAAGTTCTCCCTCGATGGCTCGAATAGAATGATTTCAATTCTATACCGACAGCTCCCTCCTCCCCCTCTTACTACAATTCTACTCGAATAGAAAGATTTCAATAGTCTATTAGTATAAAATCTATAATCATGATATTGTAATACTAAAAAATTTATATATCAGAATCTGAAATCAAACAATAATGAATCTAAATAATATTACGATGTGTACCTTTCATTATTGTTCAAAAGAATAAACTTTATATGATCTATATGCACACCATCATCAGATCTGAGATATCAATATGCAAGGAGAACTAGACTCACCTTCTCCTCTCTTCCTATTCTTTCATAGGACTACTTAGATTGATGACTTCGGGAGGTTGAAATAAAAATTGTAATCTCTCAACTACATCCTCTATGACATACGTCATTTAGTTTTTACAGGTCTTTTTTATTTATAGGCGAGAGTAGAGAGTCTAGGATATATAATTAGGAGAGTTCCTTCCAATAAGGACATCTCCTAAAGAATCCTACCTTAATTGGATTTCCTTTCTATTAGTCAATAATCATAATCAGAAATCAATCATATCCATAATATATTTTAATTAATTAAATAGGATTACATAATCTAACATTCTCTCACTTGACCCATTAATTGATAAGATAAAAAAGATTCAAATCAAAATAAATAAATAAAATTTATTTAAAAATAATTTTACATAATTGGATTATGAAATTTTGAAAACTATTTACACAAAGTGTGAATTTTAAAAATAGGCCAATAAGTCCAATGAATACAATTATACTACATTAAGTTTGATTGGCAATGCGAGTCATATCAATTATATGTCATCAATGTCACACTTCCTTCTATATACCACAACACTATTAGTATTTTCTGATATAGGCCAAAATGACCCATGTAATTTGTATTATCAAGATAATCCTATTATTACATTCAACCATAATATGTACATACATAATTGTGAACAAGATGACAGAAATAAATAACTTTAAGTACGTAAGTAAAAAATATTAATTATAGTGTTCACTCAAATATACATCACCATATCCTTTATGGGTTGCTCACAAACCTAATCATAAGAACATATTCTTTCAAAATAATTTAGGCTGTAAGTCCTAAGTAAATAGATCAATAATCAATACAGTGGAACTTAAGTAATTAATTGACATTAGATATTTCTGGACTCGTCTTCTCTAACTATCAAATACTTTCTACCATAATGCATAGAGATGCAATAATACTTATCATTCTTAGAGAAGAAAACTACTGCGATGTCATAAAATATCTTCAGCGACCTGACAATTAAGTTTAACCACTCTAAGTCCTGAAATAAAATTTCACGGTTATAAAGTTTGATTAGTAGCCTCAAAGCATACCACAAAATCAACTTCTATTATTAATAATATAATAACAAATTACCCCTCTAATTGATATAGATATTAATCGTAAGGTGGATTTTTTATTATTGAGGTAATTTATTGAATCAACATCTGAAAAATACCATCGTCCCTTCTAGATATCTTATTACTTTTCTTTGTAGTCCTTTAGTGTTTTAACTTCTGGGTAATTCAATATCTACCCAATATTTTAATTGTAAAAACTGATATCTATTCCGATATAGGCTTGAGCATACACTTTCAACTATGCATATATAAAAAATATTTTCTTTATCAGATTCTTTTTTAAGTCATTTTAAAGCACATGCTTTTAATTAAAATTTTATTTTTATGATTTGCTGAACAAAGTTGTATATAAATCTTTTCAAGACTTGGTTAATATATCCTTTCTAAGATAGTCTTCATAATCATTGAAGTATATCCCTGAGTATCTCAATACTAATAATATAAGATGTCTCATTCATATCAACCATATTAAAATTCTTAGTGATAAATTTTTAGTTTAGTATAATAAACTAAGATCACCATTGGCAATACAAAATATTATCCATATATATAACCAATATAATAAACTTGCTCCCAATGATCTTTAAATATATAAATATTGATCAATAATTTTTTTATTAAATCTAAAGGAATCAATGATATCAAGAAACTTTATATATCATTGTCTAGAAGCTTGTTTAAGGTCATAAATATATTCCTGAATTTGAATACTAAAATTTATATTTCTTTCATTTTCTTTGTGAGTCATTTAGAGTAACCCATATAAAGCTAGATCCTTAATAAAAATTTATTTTTATATCATTATGATATAACTCAAACTCATAATGAGTCACTTATGCCATGATAATATTCTTAATGAGTTTATTTAAAAACTAAATGTCTCGTTATAGTTGATATATTCTTTATGAGTAAAATTTTTAATCATATTAAAACAATTAAAAGTCTGACCATTATATCATTCGACATTATCCTTTGAGTCACATTTATATAACAGACTCTTTTACAATTATTGGATAATTCGATAAATTCATCAGACACCATTCTAGTTATTGATTTTAACTCTTCTTTTATTGTATCATATTACTTTTCGGAATCGTTACTTTTCATAACCTATAAAAACAATGAGAGATCTATTCTGATTCCTATATCAAAATATAATTCTTATAGATATACCATATACTAACTATAAATGATAAGATTTCTTTCCCTTTGAGATATTCCCAAGGCTATCAATTGTAGTTATTCTACAAGATTATTAACAGCAATATCAATATAATGTGAGAGTTTAGTAATGTTATTTTGTTATTCATCTTTATCAAATTATTTAATAATTTAAGTAATAACAATCTCTTGAACAATAAAGGAGTAACAATATGTATCTCCTCTATATCAAAATTAAATTTTGAGATTTTCACTCCCACTGATTCACTATTTTATAGGAATCTTATATTACTAGATTTAACTAGCCTTGTACTATGATTAGAGCAATAAGACATGTACCCCTTTTGAATTTTTCTGAATAAATAATAAATTATTAAAATTAGTTATTAAATTTAATTTTTTTTATGTGAGTTGAAGATTCTTATCTCCATAGGATAATCTCAAATACGTAAATATCTTAAGTTAGATTTCCTATCATTCCATAACTCAAAAGTAGTTATGCAATTTACTTACTAGGAATCTCATCTAAGATATACATAATTGTCCTTAGAGCTTCTTCTCACATTGATTTGGGTATAAAAGAATAATCCATCATGCTCCTAGCCATATTTATAAGCGTACGATTATATTTTTTAGTAATCATATTTTGCTGTGGCACATCTGGTAAATCATTCTAAACATATATATTTTACTTTTCTAAGAATCTAGTAAAAGAACTAGAATTATAATTGGGTTCATCATAAATACCATAAAATTCATCACCCATATCAAATATGATGATTTTAACTTTTTTCTATCTAATTGTCTCTCGACCTCATTTATGCACACTTCAAGAGTATCAATGGCCTGAGACTTTACATGAATTAGATATATATAATCATATCTTAGTAGGTTATAAAGTGACCCGTAGATATAAGCATAATCTCAATGAGTTTATAAAACTATATTTTATTTTAATATTTAATTATAGGATTATTGTAAACTTAAGATTCATATTAATTCTGTATAGACTATTATACAAAATTCAAAGGTTAACTTTTATTGGATCAAACTAACTTTACAACTACTAAAAGAGAAACAATATTCTAACAATTCTAGGTAAAGAATCTAAATTCTCATAATTATAAGAATATAGCATAGATCCTCAAAATTCATTAAATGAATCATTTTTAGACATAGGTGATAAATACAAACTACTATTGCTTTCACTTTAAGATGATTCCGATGAATATTTCATTCTCCTTTAGTTTTATTTATTTTTAATTATTAAAATGAATCTCTATTATTGGTAATATATGTTCAAGCATCAAATTAATCTACCAAGTGTTAGAAAAATAATTTTTATAATATTTAATTTGAATCATATAAAGGTTATACTTATACCTTTTCATTTTAAATCAAATCTTATAGTTCTTATTCACATAACTTTTCTTGCTATAGAAGTAACACTTTGAAGATACTTTTTTTATGAGTTTATATAGTAATTATAAACTCAGGTGATTTAGCTTTAATCTTATTTTATTATTATCCATTCCTTAAGTAGTATTCAAAATATTATAATTCTTGAACTTACAGTTTTATCAGTTATATTGAGGATATAATTTTGAATTCCTCAAATACTATCATTTTTAGTCAGTTCTTTCATTAAGGTGTCAACTAATGACTTATCAGAAAATTAATCCTTAGATATTCTCATGCGATAAAATTGAGTCTTTCAGACCTTTCTCGATCAGTCACCTCAATTATTTATTTGATAGAATTTTCAGTAATTAAGTCTATGTTTTCTTCATAATTTAATCAAGATCTCACTCATTCAATATAACTTGCATATGCTTAAGCCATTTATTCCAGAAAATATAGGATACCACTATAATAATATAACATCAATGTTTTGAGTTTTTAACAAATGGGATATCATCAATATTTTACCTTCAATATTGACATATATAGTATTCACACATAATCATTTATGGAGGACTAATATCATCCTTGTGGAAGTGTTATTACCTTTGGGTATGTAATACTAAATTATAAGTATATCCAAAACAGTATCATCATCTTACTTTATCACATAATTATTTAAAATAAATTCTCTTTTAGGATTATCTAAACCTCCTAATTATGTGTATCATTGTGAATATTATTTTTTTTAATGTCATTTAGGACTAATTTCAAAATATTTTTTTTATAGATTATTGGTCTAGGTCACTTTAGTGGTTGTAGAACCAATACAAAAATATAAAATATAATCTAAAATGTCACATAAATGATAAGGCCTTTATTATAATTCATCTCTTATAAGTCTATCACCCAATGTTACTTTAGCAACTATTGGTCAGATAAAACTTAGGAAGATAAATTATAAATAATATTTATCAAATTTTTTTTATCTTGATTCATGCTAAAATAGTTCAATAATAGAATAATATCCATAATAATTATTGAATATTGATCAGAATAAAGAAAACTCATATGATAACTATAATTATGATAATATATAAATTATGAAGAGTCTTTATGTGAAAGATAATTATAATTTCATAATTTCAAATATATACATATGAATAACTAAATAAATATCCAAGAACAATAATTGGATTTTATTTACAACATGCAATCAATAATTCATATGAGAAAACTATAAAAGAACCATTATGCTAATCAGCCTTATTTAATTGGATAAATCCAAAATTGAACTAAATATCAACCCAATTAAATCAATCAATAAAAATCGATCCAAGGGTAAAATTATAATATTATTGACAGGACATAAAGTATAATTATGATATTTCTAAAGGGTAGAACTATCAAAATACTAAAAATATTAATAAAATATAAAAGGGCAAAGCTATAATTTGATAAAATCCTAATATTAAGGAAAGGGTAAAATTATAATTTTTTAAAACCCTAATCTTGTTTGGGCTGTCGCTTGCATGGTTGCCGTCGGTGCGACTGTCGATTGCGCATGGCTACCACTATCGTCGTTGTGGTGTGGCCTGCTCGTGGCCACTACATGGGTGCAGCCTGTGCCCGTGCATGGCTATTGCCCTTTGCCCATGGGGGCAACTGCTGCGTAGTGCAGCTACCGCTATTTATGGCCATAGCCCTTTCGCAAGCGCCCTCTATAGGCGGGTGCCACCATTGTACATGAGGGTGATTGCCGACTTCACACGGGGTGCAACCGTCACCTACTACGGCCACCACGTTCACATGCGGTGCGATCGTCGCTTTCACACATGGTGTCATTGGCATCTACGCCCAGTTGCTATCTGTGCATGACCACCACTTGCGTGACCGTCGACTGCATGCGAGTGCTGTGCTATGCAGCCACCGCAACACGCAACTAGCCACTTGGTGACTACTAGCAGCCATTGTTGCTGCTACAATGCTCGCGTTGCATGGTGCAGCCATCTCTCGCAAGCATATCAACCATGGCTACTGTTGCTCACACGAGGTAGTCATTCGTGGCTGCAGTTACCTCTGTAGCCAACGATGCTATTCCACCGCTATCGACAACAGAACAAGCAATCATCATCGCCTCAACAATGCCGACAGTAAATCCATCAATCAAAATCATAAGAAACCATTCATCGCTTGCAATAAGCAATAGGACAAATCGGATAGAAAAATAGATTAATAATATCCGATGAATCATTCATGCATCATAAACAAAAATCGATTAACATCTTTTCACAAGCGAAAGATGCTAACAAATAGATTCAAAAGCATTTGATTTCAAAAATCATGACTCTAATATTAATTGTTAGTATAAAATCTATAATTATGATAAATGTAATGCGAAAAAACTTTCATGCCAGAATCTGAAATCAAACAATAATGGATCTAAACAATATTATGATGCGCACGGCTACCACTATCGTCGCTGTGGTGCGACCTGTACCTGCTCGTGGCCACCGCATGGGCGCGACCTGTGCCTATGCATGGCTGTTGCCCTTTGGCCATGGGGGCAGCCGTTGCATAGTGCGGCTACCGCTATTTGTGGCCACAGCCCTTCCGCAAGCGCCCTCTATAGGCGAGCGCCACCATTGTACATAAGGGTGATTGTCGACTTCACACGGGGTGCAACCGTCACCTACTACAACCACCATGTTCACACGCGGTGCGATCGTTGCTTTCACACATGGTGTCGTTGGCATCTACGCCCGGCTACTATCTGTGCATGACCACTGCTTGCGCGACCATCGACTACATGCGGGTGTTGTGCTATGCAGCCACCGCAGCGCGTAATTGGCCACTTGGTGACCGCTAGCAGCCACTATTGTTGCTACGATTCTCGTGTTGCATGGTGCAGCCACCTCTCGTAAGCATATCAACCGTGGCTACTGTTGCTCACGCGAGGTAGTCATTTATGGCTGCGGTTACCTCTGTAGCCAACGATGCTACTCCACCGCTGTTGACAACAGAACAAGCGATCATCATCGCCTCAACAATGCCGACAATAAATCCATCAATCAAAATCATAAGAAACCATTCATCGCTTGCAATAAGCAATAGGATAAATCGAATAGAAAAACATATTAATAATATCCAATGAATCATTCATGCATCATAAACAAAAATCGATTAACATCTTTTCACAAGCAAAAGATGCTAACAAATAGATTTGAAAGCATTTGATTTCAAAAATCATGACTCTAATATTAATTGTTAGTATAAAATCTATAATCATGATATATGTAATATGAAAAAACTTTCATGCCAGAATCTGAAATCAAACAATATTGGATCTAAACAATATTATGATGCGTACCTTTCGTTGTTGTTTAGAAAAATAAACTTTATCTGATCTATATGTATATTATCGTCAGATCTGAGATATCAATCTGCAAAGAGAACTAGACTCATATTCTCCTCTCTTCCTATCCTTTCATAGGACCATTTAGATTGATGGTTTCGAGAGGTTATGAGAGAAATTGTAATATCTCAATTGCATCTTCTATGACATAAGTCATTTAGTCCATAAAGGTATTATCTATTTATGGACAAGAGCAAAGAGTCTAGGATATATAATTAAAAGAGTTCCTCTTATCAAGAACATCCTCTAAAAAATTTTATATTAATTAAATTTTTTTATTAATCAATAATTGTAATCATAATCTAATCATATTTATAATATATATTACTTAATTAAATAGAATCACGTAAGATAAAACCAATCATAACTTTCAGTTATTTTTCTTGTAAAAAAAAATTCTGCAGTTCTTCAAAGCCAATAAGCAGGACAAGACATTAATTAGCGAGCAAAAAAACTACGACCTAAATCCAAACAAAAAAAAAAAAAACCTTTAGCAGAGGCATGTGCACGTCACCCTGCGTGCTGTTAGGTGTGATCAACGCCGTCTCGATCTCCTACACAGAGAACTCTAGCACGATGTTCAACAGTGGGCTGAAAGTCTAGGGAAGCGAAAACAAGAACAGGAGCAACCCTCAGAATCCCTAGAGAACAAAGAAATTCCCCTGCAACGGGAGACACCTTTACGACAGGAGGCGCTCACATGGAAGAAATCGAGGACGACGGCGAGCTGTGGATGGACCAGCGGGGTGATCACCCTCCCAGCCTTCTGCCGCTCCGGCAGTGGAGGCTGCGCGGCGGCAGAGGGGCGGGTGGGGAAGGCTCAGGCGGAAGGGGCCGCAAGTCCTCTGATTGGGAGGACCCTTCAGCCGGCGGGGGCGGCGCGGTGGTGAATCGTAAAATAAATTTATTTAAAAAAAATCAGAATTAGAATTAGGGTGATTATAAATAATAAAATATTATTTTATTAATTTTTTAAAAATTATGAATAGCAATAGACTTGTTAATAGCAGAAAGGAAGCTCTGGTAAGCTCCTTCCTCAGTCTTTTTTTTATTTTTTTAAATTTTCAAAGGTGCCTTGAGATTTCTCAAATGATATCTTATTTTAAATAATGTCTAAAATACTCTTGCGCTACACTTAATGATATTGTTCTCATTAGGTTTAGAGTCATAGTGGGTGGACTGAATATAGCATTTTCAAGCAGATTTTATATTATTTTTATTATGATGATTAAAATAGATTAATTTTTTTTATTTTTATTTGGGTGATATATTTTTAAATTATTATAAAATATCTATTTGAATCCTAGTATAATATACAAATAATTTATAATATGTTATAGTTTCATTTGTCTCACATATGGTGTTTTTTAATAGCATAACATAGTGTTATAGTATTTTTGTTAAGGCACTAAAAACTTTGTAAAGCTATTAAAAAATATCATAATTAATATTATAGTATATCTTTAGTTATCGTTACTTGTAGATCATTATATACTAAATTTTTAGACTTATAATTAGTTTGATTGAGGTTAGAACCATATTGGTCATTTATTATATTTTTAAATAAATTTTATAATATTTTTATTATGGTGGTCAAAATACTATAACTATGATTTTTTTATTTTTTATAATATTATTTTTAAACTATTATATCAGATAGTTTTTAGTGTGTTTTAATTCCATTTGACTAACTTATAGTGTTTTCTAATAATGTTACAATATTTTTGTTGAGGTGCTAAAAACACTATAAAGCTATTAAAAAATATTATAAGTGATATTTATGATTCTTTTATTATGATTACTTATAGATTATTATAATATTAAATTTTAAGTTTTATAATTCATTTGAAGGAGGTTAGGAGTCCATTTACATCATAAATAATATTTTGAAATAGATTTTATAGTGTTTTAAAATTAACTTTATAATGTTTTTGACCATAGCGATCTATGAACCCACGGTCCCATACGATGTATCTAATCTCGACAAGAATCGTATAATTGGATATAGTATAGAAGGATTTTAGATATTGTTCGAAATTGATATTATCGTAAAGAAAGGCACCTATCTATTATTAACCTATTCTTAGCACACTGTGGCATATCACCCCTTAACACTTCCTCGCCTTAAGATCCGCGTCGATGCTTTGCAAAGTTGCCTTTCGTTCCAGTCACAGATTCTAATACAATTCAAAGAACTGTGATCTGAGTCAACGAAAAAGTCATCGACCCGATCTAATCCAAAAAAAAAAATCTCCTGCCAAATAGGCAACGCATTACTTACTTTTGGCCGACAGCTCTAAAAGCATCATCACCAGGCATGCCTGCCTCCTCATTTCTTTGAGTCCATCCACTCGTCCTCTAAGCCTCTTTGCTCGTGGTAGAACTTTGTCTGAATGGATCATCCAACATGGCATCAAACACACACCACCGGATCTTAGGTGTCAGCTGAAAAGATTGCCTAGTCTGGAAAAGTTGACACTGGCAGCACTAACTCGGTGGAGCGTCCCTTCCTCGCACATCGTTCATAACACTTCACTGTCATCCATGGAACTCTGCTCTCGGATCACCACACATGCAACTTGTTTGACAGACAAGCCACATCTATTCCTTGTCTTTCCATGTTGTACACACACACATGAGAGAGAGAGAGAGAGAGAGAGAGAGAGAGAGAGAGAGAGAGAGAGAGAGAGAGAGTCAGTAGACTTCTATCGGTGTCACGGTCTCGTTCTGCGGAAAGTCCACTGATACAATGCAAAAGAAGAGTTCAAGTCCAACACAACATTCTGCGATGGAAAAGGGAAGGAGATCTTTGGGGGGCGTATTCGACTTGCACATGGAAACTGAGTGTCACCTACGTCGGATTGAAGAGCTTCTTCTCGTCAGGCAGCGGGCTACACTAGGCTGTAACATCAGGCATGGCTGTCAACTATCGAGAATTGAAGGTGAAAGTATCAGCTGTAGACTTCAGCGTGCCTCCACTACCTATCCACTTGCATGCATGCATGCATACTATTATTGCCTACAAATCCTCCCAAGAGTTCTTGTTGAGCGCTACGTTGCAGCAAAAAGAGATGGAAGTGCTAGGAACGGTAAACCTATGCTGATATATTTCAGTGGTGACTCAGAGAGCGTTCCATTGACTTCCTGATGGTGTAAACATAAGTCTCGTATAACAAGAAATCAAATCGTGACCATGTTGAAGCAATGATCTTGGCTATTAGGCGATATCATAATTAAATTGACGTATTACCTATAGTAATATATTCGAGGTCCTTTCTAGACCTCGTTGTATACCTGTGTCTTTATTATGAAGGCATCCCAACACAACCACGGTTGAGTTCGACTTTAGGGCATCCAAAGTGAATTCCCGTGTATAGAGCATCTGTTGCTTATTGCGTACAGGTAGGATGCATATCAGCACTCATATTGATGAATTGGTGCCAACATGCATGTCATCATCATCACTGACATTATATGGTATATAAAAACATTTTATTTTATTTTATTTTATTTTTTTTTTTGCTGTTGATCTTAGTGATTCATGTGACAAAGGTATATTTGCATAGTGCTGGTTGCCTGGTTGAGCTTGCTAATAATATAGGAGCAACTTCTTGAGTGAAGTCAATCCACAACAAGCGAGCACAATATGTTTAAGACAACTTGTGTAGATAGTCTAGCAATTTGGTTTTATCATGAACTCTGTATTATGTAAGTATTTATCTTATAGAGCTTACATAATAGCTTACATAATAAACCATTAGATTGACTCACGTGACCTTCCATCGTTATAGTTAGGAGTCGATTCCCGGTGTAGATTGAGTTGGTCGAGTCCCTCGAGACTCACCTATATCGCGTCTCGCCATCTTATCTATGACATAGAGATGTCAGAGGTGACCTAAGGACTTAGTCGAGTCCCTTGAGAGTATATCACCTAATCAGACTCATCTGGTAACGATGTTAATGACTTAACCGAACATCATGGTTGGTCGAGTCCCTCGAGACCATGGTGGTTTGGAGGCCAAACAGGACAAGAATCACAAGGAGTTGTGATTGGCAAGAGTTGCTTAACTTTACGGGCTTAACGTGATTGGTCGAGTCCCTCGAGGTTACGTTAAGACGTCGATTGGATCCTAATCCCCACTAGAGATCCGCCGGGGGTCTCCGATTCACATACTGGAGGGTATTGTGTGTCTCGTAAAAAATTAGTAGGAATACATTAAGATAGAAGTCCTTATCTTAATTGTTTAAATTTCTACAAAGTCTGCATGTTATTTATTTCTGCTACATCTTTTATTTCAGAAAAAATGTCTCTTTTAAATCCTTTACGTGACATACTTGATTATACGGATTAGCTTCGCAATCTGAGAATCGTTCCCACGACGGAGAAAATCACGTATATCCTTGATACAGTGATCCCTACGCCCGACGAAGAGGCAAGCGAGGATAAGATCGCTTGTTATGTGAAGTACTTAGATGATTCCACTCTTGCTCAGTGTTATATGTTGGCCTCTATGACTACTGAGTTATAGAGACAGCATGAAAATATGGATGTTAATTCCATACTCCTACATCTCCACATACTGTTTGAGGAACATGGAAGAACTCAGCGATATGAGATATCAAAGAATCTTTTCCGTGCTAGGATGACTGAGGGGACACCGGTTCAGAACCATGTCCTTAAGATGATTGAGTGGATCGAAAAACTCACAGGTCTAGGAATAGTCCTAGAAGATAACCTGTGTGTGGATCTTGTACTTCAGTCCCTACCAGATTTCTTTTCTCAGTTCATAATGAAATTTAATATGAACAAACTTGAGGTGACCCTCCCAAGCTCCTCAATATGTTGAGAGAAGCAGAGAGCACCTTCAAGAAAGAGAAGCCAGTTCTCTACACTAGTGAGACCAGAAAGAAAAGGAAGACTGAGAAGACCCTTAAGAAGGGCAAGGGCAAGGGCAAAATGGGTAAGGTAAAGGTTGCCAAGAAAGACCCAACAAAGGACAAAGACCAGTGCTTCCACTGCGGCAAAGATGGGTACTGAAAGAGGAACTGCAAAGAGTACCTTATAGAAAGGGTGAAACAGAAGCTTGGAGAAGCTTCAGGTACATTCATGATCAATCTCCATTTGTCAAAATCGTATGATAACACATGGGTACTAGATACCGGGAGTGCTTATCATATTTGTAATTCTTTATAGGTTCTGGCAGGACCTAGGAGATTGAACAGAGGTGAGATGGACCTTAAGATGGGCAATGGAGCAAAGGTTGCTGCACTAGCTATTGGCAAGGTCACCTTATATTTGCCTGGTGGAGCTATTATTGTATTAGATGCATGCTATTATGTTCCTTCTATTATCAAAAATATTATTTCCATTTCATGTTTGATAGTTATTGGATATAAATTAGTTTTTGTAAACAATGATTGTTCAATAATATTAGATGATGAGATTATCACGAGAGGAATAATGCATAATGGTTTATTTAGGCTAAATACAGCTCCACATATCATGAGTGTAAGTGAGTCTAAGAGGAAACTAGAAGTGGAGAACTAGATAGGAAAGAGTATTAAAACCCTTTGATCAGATCGAGTAAGTGAGTACTTGCGTACAAAGTTCACCCAGTTCCTCAAAGACTATGAGATCTTATCCCAATGGACACCTCCTTATACGCCATAGCTTAATGGTGTATCAGAAAGGAGGAATCGCATACTGTTAGACATGGTGCGTTCCATGATGTGTTTCGCCGACCTACCCATCTCATTCTGGGGATATGCCTTAGAGACTGCAGCTTACCTTCTGAACAGAATTCCAACTAAATCAGTGATGTCTATTCTATATGAGATATGGAATGGGAAGAAGCCCGATCTTAAAGTTGTTAAGATTTAGGGCTGCCTTGCCCACGTTAAGAGACACAACCCTGACAAGTTAGAATCTCGGATGGAACGGTGCAAGTTCGTGGGATACCCCAAAGAAACTTGTGGGTATTATTTCTATCACCCTGAGGACCGAAAGATCTTTGTAGCCAAGAGAGCAGTGTTCCTTGAGAAGGAACACATTCTTGGTGGAGATAGTGGGAGCATGATAGAGTTGAGCGAGGTTGGAGAACCTAGCTCAAGCACCATTCCACAGCCAGAGTCTGTTAAGATACCTAACACACAAGTTTCAACTTTACGTAGGTCCGATAGAGTATCCCATCCTCCTGAGAGATATGTGGGACATATCAGAAGAGAGGATGTTGAAGATATTGATCCTCAGACTTACGAGGAGGCTATTATGAGCATAGACTCCGAAAAATGACAAGAAGCCATGAATTCAGAAATGGATTCCATGTACTCCAACAAGGTTTGAAACATAGTTGATGCACCCGAGGGTATTGTACCCATTGGTTGCAAGTGGATCTTCAAAAAGAAGATTAGAGTAGATAGACAGGTAGAGACCTATAAAGCAAGGCTAGTAACTAAGGGGTATCATCAAAGGCAAGGTGTTGACTATGATGAAACTTTCTCACCTATAGCTATGCTAAAATCCATTCGAATTCTATTGGTTATTATAGCACATTATGATTATGAGATCTGGCAAATGGACGTCAAAACCGCATTCCTCAATGGTAACCTTGATGAGGAGGTGTATATGATACAGCTTGAGGGATTCATGTCCAAGGATAACCCAAATAAGGTGTGCAAGTTACTTAGGTCCATTTATGGATTGAAGTAAGCTTCCCGAAGTTGGAACATAAGATTTGATGAGGCGATCAGATCTTATGACTTCGTTAAGAACGAAGATGAACCTTATGTGTACAGGAAATTAAGTGGGAGCACTATCACCTTTTTGGTATTATATGTGGATGACATCCTGATCATTGGGAATGATGTAGGAATGCTCTCCACAGTAAAGACTTGGTTATCTAGGCACTTCTCCATGAAGGACTAAGGAGAAGCATCCTACATATTGGGGATATAGATCTATAAAGATAGATCCAAGAGGATGCTTGGCTTGTCCCAGTCCAGGTACATCGACACCATTATCAAAAGGTTTGGCATGAAAAATTCCAAGAGAGGTCTCATACCAATGAGACATGGAATATCACTTTTTAGGAATATGTCCCCAAAGACTCCTGAAGAAAGGGCACACATGGATATGATGCCATATGCATCAGTGATAGAATCGATCATGTATGCTATGCTATGTACCAGGCATGATATAGCGCATGCTTTGAGTGTCACGAGCAGATATTAGGCAGATCCAGGCTTGGAGCACTGGAAAGCAGCAAAATGTATCTTTAAGCACTTGAGAAGGACTAAGGATCTTTTACTGGTATATGGAGGTAGTAGCCTCAAGGTTGAGGGCTACTCGGACTCGAGCTTCCAGTCCGATGTCGATGATAGCAAGTCTAATTCAGGGTATGTGTTCACCTTGAATGGAGGAGCTGTATGCTGGAAGAGTTCCAATCAAAACACTATTGCTGACTTAACCATAGAGGCGGAAAACATTACTGCGATAGAGGCAGCAAAGGAGGGAGTCTGGATGAAGAAGTTCATCACAGATTTGGGAGTCATGTCGAGTAGCGAAAAGCTGATTCCCTTATATTACGACAACTATAGGGTGATTACTCAAATAAGGGAACCTGGGTCTCATCAGAAGTGTTCTGAGGAGGTTCCAACTTATTGGAGAGATCGTGGCCCGAAAAGATGTAGTAATGGAAAGAGTTCCATCCGAAGATAACATTACAGATCCACTGACAAAGCCATTGACTTAGATTGTCTTTGAGCGTCATAGAGGTCTGATGGGGATCAGACATATTGGTGATTGGCTTTAGGTCAAGTGAGAGATTGCTAGTTATAGGTGCCTTACAAGCCAATCACCTAAGTGATAGCACCTGTAACACGCTACGTCAATCTCTTTGCTTATGATTATTGGCATTATCTCATATTATCTAGATGTATATTGTGATGTCCTTGGATCTGTGCAATGGAAAATGGATCATGATGAGATTACGATAATGAGACCGATTCACCTTTAAACACAAACCCTAAATTATCCTAGTCACAGGTTACTCGAGAAGGACATCGAGATAACCGGATAGACTAGTGTGCTGTATACCCGTTCATATGATGGAGGTAGCTGGTCTTATAGCTACTCATGTGGGGATACTAAGGGTATAGTGCAGGTGCTCATTGGAGAATGAGTTCACTGATTGATCTCCCTACGGAATGTTGGATGGTTATTAATACCTCACGTCAGACAGCGATTCCATAGTCTCAGTAGTGTATCTGGTCCTTAGATTTGAGACACCAAGGATGTCCTATATGAGTACTCTACTCTTTGATACCGGACTTATAGGTTTGGAAAGTTCCATATCTAGTACAGCCGGTCATTGGGAGTGGTAGCCAACCTTACGAGGGCTATCGAGTGTCAATAGAGGATCATTCGCTCTCGATATCATGAGAGGAATATCCCATGTGTTCTTGCTCAAACAAATCATTGGCCAAGGTTATTCGGATTGAGAGAGAAAGAGTTCTCCAGGAGAATCCGACAAGAGCAAGACTCGAGGAGAGACCGTATGGGCCTGAAAGCACCATGCCCGGTATAGGGTCTTTGGGATATTAGATGGATGAGAGATTATAGATACATGGTAACTGAGGATAGATAGGTCCAAAGGATTGGATTCCCCTGTATCGTTTAGGGTCGCGGCGTAGTGGCCTAGTACGTCCGTAGTCGATGAGTTGAGCGAATTATTATAGAGATAATAATTTATTATGTCAGAAGGAGTTCTGACAAGTATAACTCATGGCTAGCTCGATATTGGGCCTAGAGGGTCACACACATATGGTAGGTATTGCGACGAGTAGAGGTTCAGATATGAGATATCCGCTGAACCCCCTATCTTATTGGATATCCATTAAGCCCATGAATTATTGGATCCTGAGATGAGATCCAATAATTGCTAATAAAAGATTATTGGGTAGAAACCCACTAATCCAAGAGGCTTGGGTGATTGGATGAAGATCCAATACCCAATAGGGCAAAAAGATCCATTAGGGTTTTAAGGGGGCCTCTATAAATAGGAGAGAACTAAAGCTCTATAGGCTGAGGGTTTTTGGTAGCCACCTCTTATTCTCCTCTCCCCAGAGAGAGAGGTGCATCGTCGTAATCCCTGCCGTGTGGATACCGCTAGAGAGGAGGACGCTTGACCTCTTTTATCCTCTCCCACAGATCTGTAGGAATTCAGGGATATACGATCTCCCTAGGTAATTTCTTTTACACGTGCAGTTTTACGGATTTATTTTTTACGCACCGATCTTCGCACGACCGATGGAAACTTTCTACGAAAAATTTAGGGTTTTATTTTCTGTTTTTCCGCTGCGCATGAGATGTCGCTCCCCATGACAGATTTCCCAACACTATCGCCCTAGGCTGGGTGGTACCACTACCCAACACTCGGCTGCTAGGCGGTTCCACCGCCTGGCCCATTCAGCTTTGCTGAATGGGCCCTGTTTTAGGCCCAAATTGACCTAGTAAGAGCTTAGCTGGCCCCTACTAGGTTTGAGCATGATTAATTCGAAATCCTTGCCCTAATTTCATGCCAACTACGAAATTAAAATATAATGAACAATGATTTGAACTGACATTCTTCAAGTCCTATTCCGGCGAGCTTTACGATGAGACTCCGATGGTCTTCCGATGCTTCCCTCGGATTTTTTCTGGCGAATTCCCAGCATACTCCTGGATTGTATGGCAAGCTCAACGAGTCTTCGGCAAGCTTCCGAACCTTCTTGGCAAACTCCGCGAACCTTCGACGATCTTTGCGGCGAACTTCCAAAAACTTCGGTAAGTCCCTGATTCGATCTCGGTTGGTTCCAGCAACACTTCCGACGATCCTTTAGACTTCCGATGAACTCTTAAACACCCGACGGACTTGACCTCGGCAAATCGCTTTATGTTTCTAACCCATCGTAGTTAATCCTACACACTTACCTTGATAATATAGATTAGCATAAATATTTCACCAATTGATTTCATCATCAAAATCCAAGATTCAACAATCTCCCCCTTTTTGTCGATGACAATCAATTGATGATGGAGTTACTCTTAACTCCCCCTATCTATATGCCATATCATGAGAAGGTAAAAGCACTTGAATTCAATCTTTTGAATTCAAGCCAAATCCGATAGATTTCATTTAACATAAAGCTTAATAAACAAGCTTAAGCATAAATATGAAAACTTCATATTTTAAACAATGTCAAGGTATTACACCTATAATGACAAGAAATATTAATTCAAACATGACAAGGATCAAGTAATATCCAAAAGAGTGTTCAATATCAAGGCATGATATCAAATAAAGAAATCGCTTATCAAGAAGATGTATACATTTTGAGCATTTATGATGCGATACGATTGATTTCACTTTAAGCATTTACTCCATCATAGCAATAATTACTCCATTATAGCAATTTACATTTTTCTCCCCCTTTGTCATCAACAAAAATAATGGAGGTGGAGATATCATTCATTACTTCGAAGAAAAAAAATCCTCATTTATCAAGCCATGAGAGGGAGATTATTGAGCCATGGAGGAAGCATGAAATCATTCGAGGAAGATATCAAGTCATAAAGTAATATGAAAGTGTCATCCAAAAATTACGATCAAAACGAAAAAATTCATTCATACAACATCATCTATAGTAGTCACAAGCATAACAGGACAAGTGTTTAAAAAAACAACAGCTATTCCGGAGGGGGAACCTCAAAATATTTATACAAGTGATATATTTTGCAATTCATCTGTTGCACTTCCTTCAAAATTTCAGCTTGCTGCATGTTGATTTGAGTTTGTTGTGATGTGATTTGATTTAAAGTAAGCATGATCGGATCTTTAGTAGATGGAGCAGGAGTTGGCTCAGATGGTGCTGGATCAAAGGGACTAGGCGGAGGAGATTCACTTCCCCTAAAAATTAGTGTTTTAGGTCGCTCTACTGGTGGGGGTACTATATCAACCCTTATAGGTTGCCTAATCCATAGGCCATATCTAAAGGTGTATCTAAGTCACTTCAGGAGACTTCTGTTTATTACGTTATATCTATCGACCTGCATTATCTCCTCATCGGGTGACACACAAATATCATGGGCAATTATTAATCTAGTGATCAATCCGCCATATGACAGCATTAAGTCTCTAGAGAAGATTTCTATCATGTGTTGTCTAATCAAATATCCAAAGCAGTTATTTTATCGAGTCATGATCCAATATATGGTACTTAATTCTAACATACTAATCTCATCAAGGTGAAACTATTTTGGAAGAAGAATGCTTAAAATCATGTGATGAAGTAATTTTGAATTAATAGGTAATAAGTGTTCGTAGCTTTTAGGAATGATTCCTATGTTCGGATTAGCAAATATCATCTCTAAGGCTTTAGAGTAGGTTGCTCCTATTGTATCCATATCCCATTACCCTTTGAAATAACATCCTCTACTCTTTTCTTCAATTCCAATTAGTTCACAAATGGTATGATCCGAAATCTGAATTGTGGTTACCAAAATATAGGTAGTTAAAACATCATCTTCAATACTCATGTTAGCATAAAATAGCTTAACCAACCTAGGGTAGATTGGTGTTGAATCTTGGATTTTGATGATGAAATCAATTAGTGAAATATTTGTTCTAATCTATATTGTCAAAGATAAGTGTGTAGGATTAACTACGATGGGTCAGAAACATAAAGTGATTTGCCGAGGTCAAGTCCGTCGAGTGTTCAAGAGTTCATCAGAAGTCCGAAGGATCGTCGGAAGTGTTATCGGAACCAACTGAGATCAAATCAGGGATTTACCGAAGTTTTCGAAAGTTTACTGCAAAGATCGTCAAAGGTTCATGGAGTTTGTCGAGAAGGTTCGGAAGCTTGTCGAAGACTCGTTGAGCATGCCATACAAGCCGGGAGCATGCTGGGAATCCGCTGGAAGAAATCCGAGGGAAGTATCCGAGGACCGCCGAAGTCTCATCATAAAGCTCACCGCAATAAGACTTGAAGAATATTAGTTTAAATCACTATTAATTATGTTTTAATTTTATAGTTAGCACGTACTTAGGGAAAGAATTTTGAATTAATCCTGCTCTAAATTGGTAGGGGCCAACCGGGCCCTTACTGGGCCTTGAACAAGGCCCATTTAGCAAAAGCTGAATGGGTCAGGCGGTAGCACCGCCTGGCAGCCATGTGCTTGGCGGTGCTACCGCCCAGCTTGGGGCGGTAGTACCGCCCGACTACAGTGAACAGTGGCGGTAGTACCACTTGCTCCAAGCGGTAGTACCGCCTGTGCACTGTCAGTCTGATGATTGATAGGCGGTAGCACCACCTCTGACAGGCGGTAGCATCGCCAGCACCGGGAACTCCAATTTGATTTTAAATTTGGAGGTCAAATTTGAATCCATTTTGGATATATAAATACCCCCCCTTTCTTAGCTGAAAGTACACCCTTTTTGAGAGTTAGAAATCAAGCTAAAGTCTTGCAAAATTCTTGTTTTCAGTAGTTTGTGTTCACCTCATTCTTTCTCTTTAGAAAATCTGTAAGAGTGTGAACTTCTTATAAAGGGTTGTAAGAGGGGTGTTTGGTCCTTCCCCTTCAAAAAGATTTGCTAGTGGAAGTTGGGAGCCTCATTGGAGAAGGCTTCGGAAGTGGATGTAAGTCACTTTGACCGAACCACTATACATCACTATGTCTTGAATGTGAGTGTTTAAATTTCTGTTTCATCTCTTTACTTGGTTGCAAACCATTCAGTTTGTCATTACTTTTACTCAAGTAACTTCTACCAAGTCATCTTTCGTCGGATCGAAGTTTTCATACGAACTAGCCTTTTACCGAAATTGATTTCAAGTTTACGATTTTAATCTGCTGCACTAATTTACCCCCCCCCCTCTCTTATTGCTTGTCCGATCCTAGCAATTGGTATCAGAGCGGGTTCACTCTCATATTTGGTCTAAAATCCAAGAGAGATGGCCTATTCCGGTATGCAAGAGGGTCATTCCATTACACGTCCGCCTATGTTTAATGGGTCGGATTATACGTATTGGAAGACTCGTATGAGGATCTTTCTTATTTCTATGGACTTTGAGCTTTAGAATATCATTGAGAATGGTTTTCAAAAATCTTCTCTTCCGATAAGCGATTGGAATGAATCAGAGAAGAAGGTTTTTGCTTTAAATGCTAAGGCTATGAATGCCTTGTTTTGTGCACTAGATAAAAACGAATTTAATCGCGTATCAATTTGTGAATTAGCTTTTGATATTTGGCGTACTCTTGAGATCACTCATGAAGGCACTAGCCAAGTGAAAGAGTCCAAAATCAATATTCTTGTGCATTCTTATGAACTTTTTCGAATGAAACCAAGTGAGTCCATTGGAGACATGTACACCCACTTTATGGATGTCATCAATGGACTTAAGACACATGGTAAAGGTTTTTCCAACTTTGAACTTGTAACTAAGATTTTAAGATCCCTTCCAAAGAGTTGGGATGTGCCATCAAAGGGTTCGACCATTCAAGAGGCCAAGGACCTTAAGACTTTTTATCTTGAAGAACTTATTGCATCTCTAATGACCTACGAAATGATGTACCATGCTCATGAAGAGCTCGAGAACCCCCTTCCAAAGAACAGGAAGGATATGACACTAAAAATACAAGAAGATCACTTGAAAGGAATATCAAGTGATGAGGATAGTGACAATGACATTGCACTTTTAACTCAAAAATTTAAAAAGTTCATAAGAAAGAACAAATTTAAAAATGACACAAAAAATAAACTTCAACATAAAAAGGACCAAGTTATTTGCTACGAGTGCAAGAAGCCGGGGCACTTCAAATATGAATGCCCCCAAGCCAAGAAGAAGCAACCCAAAAAGAAGAAAGCATTGAAGGCTACATGGGATGATTCAAGTGACTCCGAGGTTGAAGAAGCAAGCAACAAAGAGGAGGCTAACTTTGCGCTAATGGCCCTTGGAGAAGAGGTTAGTGAGTTATTTAATGAAGAATTATCTTTCGATGAGCTTTCTATCGCTTTTCATCAGTTATTTGATGAATGTAGGACTATTAGCAAGAAGTTTAATTTGCTTAAGAAAGAGCATGTTTTATTACAAAATAAGTTTAATAGTTTCCAAACTCCTTCTCTACCCCCATGCTCAAAGTGTGAACACTTAGAAGCAATAAAAAAGGAGAACTTGCTACTCAAAGAGACCCTAAACAAGTTTAAGGTCGGTAGCAAGGGCTTGGACATGATCCTTGCTAACAAGGGTCACGTCAGAAATAGATGTGGAGTTGGATTTGTGAGTGGATCTCATCAAAATCCCACCACCTTTGTTAAAGGACCCACATTGCATATATCACCTCATTTGAAATGTAACTTTTGTGGTAAAACTAGACATGTTGTTTATAAATGTTCATTTAAGAAAATTAGTCCACAAAAATTGATATGGGTTCCTAAATGAACCATAAACAATTCAATGTTGAATTACAAATTAAGTAGATCAATTTGTAAGGCACCCAAAATCAAATGGGTACCTAAAAACTATCATCTTTTGTAGACAAACTCACAAGCTGGGAGCAAGAAATGGTATCTTGATAGTGGATGCTCAAGGCACATGACCGGAGATCCATCTCATTTCTCTATGCTCACTAGCAAAGAAGAAGGGTATGTCACCTTCGAAGATAACAACAAGGGTAAAATCATTGGCAAGGGAACCATAGGTAACAAATCAAGTTTTTCAATTGATGATGTGTTGCTAGTTGATGGTTTAAGACATAATCTTTTAAGAATTAGTCAATTATGCGATAAAGGTTATGTTGTTAGATTTGAATCTAATGTTTGCATCATTGAAAAACCAAACAATGACATATCCATGATTGCTTTAAAACAAAATAATGTCTACACCATAAATATAGATGAATTAAGTAATGAAATGTGTTTTTCGATTTTGAATGATGATGCTTGGCTTTGGTATAGGAGATTAGGTCATGCAAGCATGAAACTAATATCTAAGATTTCATCTAGAGAGTTAGTAAGAGGAATCCCCAAAATGAAGTTTGTCAAGGACAAAGTATGTGATGCATGTCAACTAGGAAAATAAATAAAAACTAGTTTCAAATCAAAAAATCAAATTAGCACCACAAGACCATTGCAATTAATCCATTTGGACTTATTTGCACCAATTGACATAACAAGCCTAGGAGGTAGCAAATATGCCTTTGTAATTGTGGATGACTATAGTAGATACACTTGGACCTATTTCTTGGTTCACAAAAGTGATTGTTTCAAATATTTCTCTAAATTTTATAAACTCACTCAAAATGAAAAGGGTTTTATGATTTCATTAATTCAAAGTGATCACGGAGGTGAATTTCAAAATCATGACTTCCAAAATTTTTATGAAATAAACGGATATAACCATAACTTCTCTACTCCGAGAAATCCTCAACAAAATGGAGTAGTGGAAAGAAAAAATAAAAATTTACAAGAAATGGCTAGAACCATGTTAAATGAATATAATTTACCAAAATATTTTTGGGCCGAAACCGTGAACACGACTTGCTATGTTCTGAATAGAGTTCTAGCGAGACCATCCCTATCTAAGACTCCATATAAATTATGGAATAATAAAAAACCTAATGTTTCTTACTTTAAAGATTTCGGTTGCAAATGCTTTATTTTAAATGAAAAGGATGCCTTAGGAAAATTCGATGCTAAATCTGATGAAGGTATCTTTCTTGGTTACTCTTCTATTTCTGAAGCTTTTCGGGTTTTCAACAAAAGAACTTTAGTTATAGAAGAATCTATTCATGTGGTTTTTAATGAATTTTTCGAATCAAAGAAAAAAGATTTTGATGATGATCTTGGTTTTAATGATTTGAATTTGAATGAACCCTCTCCTCAAAATGACAAGTTGGATGCATCTTCTTTCCAAATTTCCTTACCCAAGGAATGGAAGCATGTAGATGCCCATCCCAAGGAGTTAATTATAGGAGATATATCTAAAGGGGTTCAAACTTGTTCTTCATTTAAGAATTTTTGTGCCCATGCCGCTTTTCTTTCTCAAGTTGAACCAAAATGCATTGATGATTCCTTGAAAGATGATTCTTGGGTCATCATAATGCAAGATGAGTTAAATCAATTTAAGAGGAATGAGGTATGGAAGCTTGTTCGTAGACCTAATGACCATTTAGTTATTAGTACTAAATGGGTCTTCAGAAACAAGCAAGATGAATACGGTATTGTGGTTAGAAACAAGGCTAGATTAGTGGCCAAAGGTTTCAACCAAGAATAAGGTATTGATTATGAAGAGACCTTCGCTCTTGTGGCAAGATTAGAAGCCATCAGGATGCTCCTTGCCTATGCTAGTAATAATGATTTTAAACTATTTCAAATGGATGTCAAAAGTGTCTTTTTAAATGGCTTTATTTCCGAAGAAGTATATGTTGAACAACCACCTGGATTCAAAAATTCTCTTCTTCCTAATCATGTGTTTAAATTAACTAAGGCTCTCTATGGACTAAAACAAGCTCCTAGAGCTTGGTATAAAAGGCTTAGCTCCTTTCTTATTTCTAATAATTTTACAAAAGACAAGGCTGATACTACATTGTTTATCAAATATTTTAAAAATAATTTTCTTATTGTTCAAATTTATGTTGATGACATTATTTTTGGTTCTTCAGATTAATCACTATGTGAATCTTTTGTCAAGTGTATGAGTCATGAATTTGAGATGAGTCTAATGGGAGAATTAACCTTCTTTCTTGGATTACAAATTAAATAACTTAGTAATGATATATTCCTTAATCAATCCAAATATACATTAGAATTGTTAAAATGATTTAATATGGATAGTTCAAAAGCCATTCACACTTCAATGAGTACTTTCACCAAGTTAGACTTGGATGAAGGTGGAGAAAATTTTGATCAAAAGACATATAGGGGGATGATAGGTAGTTTGCTCTATCTTACTGCAACTAGACCAGATATCATGTTTAGTATAGGACTTTGTGCGAGATTTCAAGCTAATCCTAAGTTATCTCACCTTAAAGTCATTAAAAGAATTCTTAGATATCTCAAAGGTACTTCTAATCTAGGATTATGGTATTCAAAATCTGATAACTTTGATTTGAAAGCCTATGCAGATGCGGATTTTGGTGGATGTAGAATAGATAGAAAGAGCACATCTAGAACATGCCAATTTTTAGGACATGCACTTGTTTCTTGGACTTCCAAGAAACAAAATTCGGTTGCACTATCTACGACGGAAGTCGAATACATACCCGCAAGTGCATGTTGTGCTCAAGTCATTTGGATGAAAAATACACTAGAAGATTATGGAATTCATTTAAATTACATTCCTATAAAATACGATAATACAAGTGCTATTTGTCTAACCAAAAATCCTATTCAACACTCTAGAACTAAACACATTGACATAAGACATCACTTTATACGAGATCATGTTAACAGTAACAATGTCACTCTTGAATTTATCGATACAAAACATCAATTAGCGGATATCTTTACGAAACCTTTAAATGAAGAATAATTTGACTTCATTAGGAGAGAAATAGGCATGTTAAATTATCCTTGTGAATGAGCAGCATTATAGTTTCTTTCGGCTTTCGTGGTTTTTACGAAAACTCGACTCTTGCTAATTTGTCTCCCTCATTTTAATTCTCAAGGAGTGATTTATGATTACATCTCATCTCATTTCAACACTAGTAAACAAATTTAAAAATAAAAAAAATTATTTTGTGGGGCCAGCGGTAGCACCGCTTGAACCGATAGTAGTACCGCCTGGGTACTCAGCTCCCAAGTGGTAGCACCGCCTGGTTGGCGGTAGTACCGCCCGAACACCCCTAAATAAAAGGGGGTGTTAGGGTCAGCGGTAGAACCCACCGAAATCCTCCTCCCTTTCATCCTTCTTCCTCCTAAGCTCCTTTAAGTCTTCTCCTCTCCATTCTTCCTCCTCCTAAGGGGCAATCAAAGGCATTTTTATGATCAAAGCTCCTAACCTCTCTAGGAAACACAAACAAGGTAATAGCTGAAATCTTCTCTTCTACTCACATTTGCTTGTCTTTTCCTTATTATTTCCTTTTGTTTGTTCATCATGAATAGATATAGATATGGCTCTGAAGAAATCAACAAGAGGTAAAGGGAAAAGGTTGGAAGGAGATTCATTTGATCCAACCCTTTTTAGATCTAATGAGGTAGCCTTAAGATACCCAAATTTTGATTGTAAAACCATACATAAGGGTAAACATATTGATCTAGGTGAACTAGGAAACCTAGAACCTATTAGATGGTTGCTAATCTAAATGCTCTACCTATCTTGCAAATTAATGAACCAATCTACCCTAGGTTGGTTAAGCTATTTTATACAAACATGATTATTGAAAATGATGTTTTGTCTACCTATGTGTTAGGAACCACAATTCAGATTTCTGATCGTATCATATGTGAGTTACTTGGAATTGAAGAAAAGAATAGAGGATATTATTTTAGAGGGCAATGGGATATGGATGCAATTGGAGCAACCCACTCCGAAGCCTTAGAAATGATTTTTGCTAATCCTAACCTAGGCATCATCCCTAAAAGTTGTGAGCACTTATTACCTTTTAACTCAAAATTACTTCATCACATTATGATAAGCATTCTACTTCCGAAGCAGTTTCATCCTGATGAAATGAGTATGTTAGAACTGAGTACGATGTATTGGATTATGACTAGACAAAACAACTGCTTTGGTTATTTGATTAGACAACACATGATAGAAATTTTCTCTAGAGACTCGATGTTGTCATATGGTGGGTTGATCACTAGATTCATTTTTGCCCATAACATGTGTGTCGCCCAACGAGAAAGTAATGAAGGTTGATAGATATAACACAATTAATAGAAGTCTCCTGAAGTGGTTTAGATGTACCTTTAGAGATGGCATATGGATTAGGCAACCTAGAAGGGTTGATATAGTTCCTCCGCCAGAAGAGCAACTTGAAACACTAATTTTTAGGGGAAATGAATCTCCTCCACCTAGTCCCATTGATCTAGCACTATTTGAGCCAGCTCCTGCTCCATTTGTTGAAGATCCGATCTTGCTTGCCTTAAATTAAATCACATCACAACAAGCTGAAATTTTAAAGGAAGTGCAACAAATGAACCGTAAAATAGATCACTTGTATAGGCATTTTTGCATTCCCCCTCCGGAGTAGCTGTTGTTTTCTTTTTAAAACACTTGTCCTGTTATGCTTATGACTACTATGGATGATGTTGTGTGTTGTTACTTTCATTTCATCGATTCAGCTTTTGAATGAACTTTTTTTTCGGTTTGATCGTAATTTTATGACTTGATACCTTCCTCGAGTGGTTTCATGCTCTCTCCATGGCTCTCTCCTTGCTCTCTCCATGGCTTGCTTGATGACAATGAATGGTTTCTCCACCTTCATTATTTTTGTTGATGACAAAGGGGGAGAAAAATGGAAATTGCTATGATGGAGTAATTGTTGCTATGTTGGAATAAAATGCTTAAAGTGAAATATGAATCAATTGTATCGCATTGCAAATGCTTAAGAACTCTTATTCTTGAGATAAGCTACTTTTTCATTTGATATTATGTCTTGATATTTAAAACACTCTTTTGGATATCACTTGATCTTTATCATGTTTGAATTAATATTTCTGGTTATTATAGGTGTAAATACTTTGACATTGTTTAAAATACATTGTTTTTAGTATTTATGCCTAAGCTTGTTTATTAAGCTTTATGTTGAAGGAAATCTATTCGATTTGGCTTGAATTCAAAAGATTGAATTCAAGTGCTTTTTACCTTCTAATGATATGGCATATAGATAAGGGGAGTTGAGTTTAACTCCATCATCAATTGATTGTCATCATCAAAAACGGGGAGATTATTGAATCTTAGATTTTGATGATGAAATCAATTGGTGAAATATTTGTTCTAATCTATATTGTCAAAGATAAGTGTGTAGGATTAACTACGATGGGTCAGAAACATAAAGTGATTTATCAAGGTCAAGTTCGTCGAGTCTTCAAGAGTTCATCGGAAGTCCGAAGGATCGTCAAAAGTGTTGCCGGAACCAACCGAGATCGAATCAGGGATTTACCGAAGTTTTCGGAAGTTCACTGCAAAGATCGTCGAAGGTTCACGGAGTTTGTCGAGAAGGTTTGGAAGCTTGTTGAAGACTCGTTGAGCGTGCCATACAAGCCGAGAGCATGCTGGGAATCCGTCGGAAGAAATCCGAGGGAAGTATCGGAGGACCGCCGAAGTCTCATCGTAAAGCTCGCCGCAATAAGACTTGAAGAATGTCGGTTTAAATCACTATTAATTATGTTTTAATTTCATAGTTGGTGCTAGTTATAGGTGCCCTACAAGCCAATCACATGAGTGATAGCACCTGTAACATGCTGCGTCAATCTCTTTGCTCATGATTATTGACATTATCTCACATTATCTAGATATATATATTATGATATCCTTGGATCTGTGCAATGGGAATTGGATCGTGATGAGATTACGATAATGAGACCAATTCACCTTTAAACACAGACCCTGAATTATTCTGGTCATAGGTTACTCGAGAAGGACATCGAGATAACCGGATAGACTGGTGTGCTGTATACCCGTTCATATGATGGAGGTAGCTGGTCTCATAGCTACTCGTGTGGGGACACTAAGGGTACAGTGCAGGTGCTCATTGGAGAATGAGTTCACTGATTGATCCGCCTACGGAATGCTGGATGGTTATTGATACCTCACGTCAGACAGCGATTCTGTAGTTCCAGTCGTGTATCTGGTCCTTAGACTTGAGACACCAAGGATGTCCTGTATGAGTACTCCACTCTTTGATACTAGACTTTCCAAACCTATAAGTCCTGTATCCTTGGACACGAATCCCTCAGGCTGTATCATATACACCTCCTCATCGAGGTTACTATTGAGGAATGCAATTTTGATGCATCGATCTTCGCACGACGACGGAAACTTTCTACGAGAAATCTAGGGTTTTGTTTTCTGTTCTTTCGCTGCGCATGAGATGTCGCTCCCCTTGATGGATTTCCTAATAGTGGTATCATAGCCAGGTTGTTCGTGCGAAGATCAGATCTTAAACTGCATGGATTGTGATTTAGAACAGGTTTTGTCACCAAAATCATTGGCGCAAAAGGTGAGGAAGGGTAGCAACTGTTGCTGCCCTTGCTGCTCTCGCACAGCAGCCTTGCTGCCTGCAATGGCAGCCGGCCGGCGGGCTGCGAGCCGCAAGCAGGCAGCGCCTGTAGGCTGCCTCTCGGCGACTGCGCAGTGTGCTGCAAGGGCAAAGCGGCGCGCCGCTTGCTGCGCTTTGCCCGCAAGGGTCGACGCCGCCACGGACGCCGCGCGCGCGGCGAAGCGCCCGCATGGTTGGCGCCGCCATGGCGTCGCCCCGCTCAGCGGTGCCTACGCGGCGCCAGGTTCGCTGGCGGGCGCTGTAGATGCTTTGCACCGCCGAGGCAAGATCGGCTTATTGCGGCGCCGCCATTTGTGGCGCTTATGCGCGAGCGGCGCCACCAGCGATAGGGACAGCGCCGCCATGGCGGCGCCCCACGGGCAACAACGGCGGCATCGCCGCCTCCCCGCGTGCAGAAGGAGTGCTGCCGGCAAGGTGCGGCGGCCGCAACTGCAACGTAGCGTCGTAGAGGGAGAGGAGTTAGGGTTTTCGGGCAAAAGATGATTTTGCCCCTCGGAATTTTAGAAATTCTAGATTCTACCCCTTTGACAGAATTACCAAAATATCCTCGAAATTTGAGAAATTCCAGTCTCTATCCCTTTTTGGTCGAATGACCAAAATACCCTTGGGAATTCAGAAAATTTCCTCTATGTCCCTATTTTCAAAAATATTAGTTAATTAAATAGTTTAATTAACTATTATTATTTATCTATTAGTCTTATAAAATAATATATATATGTGATGTATGATGTGGACAGATGATCATGGACTTGTGATGTGATGTGTGTACATGTGATTATTATTATTGAGGTTTGCGAGCCTCTCTTTTTCTCGTTTATTGTCAAGCCTGCGTGCCTGTAATTATATTGTAATTATCAGAGGAGGCGCAGCGATAGCGTGACTCGCGAGGCCGAGACGGATGATCCGACGCATGGAGATGCGTTAAGATGCCGACGGATCCGACGAAGCGATATGGACGATCACAAGGCATAGAGATACGCCGAAGTACACATAGATCTTGATGTGAGTGATTGGGCCCACTGACTCGGGCTTGATCATTTTAGGATATGGTCCATGATCATATGGTGTGATTGCTCATGTGATGTGTGATTAGTTATACACCTACTAGATATGTATATATATATTTGCATGCGATGTAGATATATATATTAAATATGTATGTACGTGACACATTATGTTATGAGACCAAATTAAAAATCCTCTCCATTAATAATATTAAGTCGGTAAACGTGAGGCAATTAGATTGACCCACGTGGCCTTCCATCGTTATAGCTAGAGCCGATTCCCGGTGTAGGTTGAGTTGGTCGAGTCCCTCGAGACTCACCTATATCGCGTCTCGCCATCTTATCTATGACATAGAGATGTCAGAGGTGACCTAAGGACTTAGTCGAGTCCCTGAGTATATCACCTAATCGGCGAGTTAATGACTTAACGAGGTATATCCTCGAGACCATCGGTGGTTCCAACAGGACAAGAATCACAAGGAGTTGTGATTGGCAAGAGTTAACCGAACATCATGGATTGGTCGAGTCCTCGAGGTTACGTTAAGACGCCGATTGATCCTAATCCCCACTAGAGATCCGCCATGGTCTCCGATTCACATTCGAGGGTATTGTGTGTCTCGTAAAAATTAGTAGGAATACATTAAGATAGAAGTCCTTATCTTAATTGTTTAAATTTCTACAAAGTCTGAGTTATTTATTTATGCTAACTTTTATTTCAGAGTGTGCTTTCTCCTTTACGTGACATACTTTATACTGGATTAGCTTAAACGAGAATCATTCCCACGATGGAGAAAATCACGTATATCCTTGATACAGTGATCCCTACGCCCGACGAAGAGTTGTCTACCTTTACAGGCTTAACATGATTGGTCGAGTCCCTCGAGATTACGTTAAGATGCCGATTGGATCCTGATCCCCACTAGAGATCCATCGGGGTTCTCCGATTCATATACCGGAGGGTGTTGTGTCTCACGAAAAATTAGTGGGAATACATTAAGATAAAAGTCCTTATCTTAATTGTTTAAATTTCTGCAAAGTCTGTATGTTATTTATTTCTGCTACATCTTTTATTTTAGAAAATGTCACTTTTAAATCCTTTACGTGGTGGCATACTTGATGTCAACCGCCTCATTGGTCCAAATTATACGGATTGGCTTCGCAATCTGAGAATCGTTCTCATGACGGAGAAAATTATGTATGTCCTTAATACAATGATCCCTACACCCGATAAAGGGGCAAGCGAGGATGAGATCGCTCGTTATGTAAATTACTTAGATGATTCCACTCTTGCTCAGTGTTATATGTTGGTCTCTATGACTACTGAGTTACTGAGACAGCATGAAAATATGGATGCTAATTCCATACTCTTGCATCTCCGCAAACTGTTTGAGGAACAAGGAAGAACTCAGCGATATGAGATATCAAAGAGTCTTTTCCGTGCTAGGATGACTGAGGGGACACCGGTTCAGAACCACGTTCTTAAGATGATTGAGTGGATCGAAAAACTCACAGATCTAGGAATGGTCCTAGAGGATAACCTATGTGTGGATCTTGTACTTCAGTCCCTACCAGATTCCTTTTCTCAGTTCATAATGAATTTTAATATGAACAAACTTGAGGTGACCCTCCCGGAGCTCCTCAATATGTTGAGAGAAGCAGAGAGCACCTTCAAGAAAGAGAAGCCAGTTCTCTACACTGGTGAGACCAGAAAGAAAAGGAAGACTGAGAAGACCCTTAAGAAGGGCAAGGGTAAAATAGGTAAGGCAAAGGTTGCCAAGAAAGACTCAACAAAGGACAAAGGCTAGTGTTCCACTACGGCAAAGATGGGCATTGGAAGAGGAACTGCAAAGAGTACCTTGTAGAAAGGGTGAAACAGAAGCTTGCAGAAGCTTTAGGTACATTCATGATCAATCTCCATTTGTCAGAATCTTATGATAACACATGGGTATTAGATACCGAGAGTGCTTATCATATCTGCAATTCGTTGCAGGTTCTGGCAGGATCTAGGAGATTGAACAGAGGCGAGATGGACCTTAAGATGGGCAATGGAGCAAAGGTTGCTGCAGTGGTTGTTGGCAAGGTCACCTTGCATCTGCCTGGTGGAGCTATTATTGCATTAGATGTATACTATTATGTTCCTTCTATTATCAAAAATATTATTTTCATTTCATGTTTGACAGTTAATGGATATAAATTAGTTTTTGAGAATAATGGTTGTTCAATAATATTAGATGATGAGATCATCATGAGAGGAACAATGCATAATGGTTTATATATGCTAGATACAGCTCCACATATCATGACTGTAAGTGAGTCTAAGAGGAAACGAGAAGTGGAGAACCAGACAAGAAAGAGTATTAAAACCCTTCGATCAGATCGAGGAGGTGAGTACTTGAGTACAGAGTTCACCCAATTCCTTAAAGACTATGAGATTTTTTTCCCAATGGACACCTCCTTATACACCACAGCTTAATGGTGTATCAGAAAGGAGGAATCGCATACTGTTAGACATGGTACGTTCCTTGATGTGTTTCGCCGACCTACCCATCTCATTCTGGGGATATGCCCTGGAGACCGTAGCTTACCTTCTGAACAGAATTCCAACTAAATCAGTGATGTCTACTCCATATGAGATATGGAATGGGAAAAAGCTCGATCTTAAAATTGTTAAGATTTGGGGCTGCCCTGCCCACGTTAAGAGACATAACCCTAACAAGTTGGAATCTAGAACGGAACGGTGTAAGTTCATGGGATACCCCAAAGAAACTTGTGGGAATTATTTCTATCACCCTGAGGACCAAAAGGTCTTTGTAGCCAAGAGAGCAGTGTTCCTTGAGAAGGAACACATTCTTGGTGGAGACAGTGGGAGCATGATAGAGTTGAGCGAGGTTGGAGAACCTAGCTCAAGCACCATTCCAGAATCTGTTCAGATACCTAACACACAAGTTTCAACTTTATGTAGGTTAGATAGAGTATCCCATCCTCCTGAGAGATATGTGGGACATATCAGAAGAGAGGATGTTGAGGATATTAATCCTCAGACCTACGAGGAGGTTATTATGAGCATAGACTCCGGGAAATGGCAAGAAGCCATGAATTCAGAAATGGATTCCATGTACTCCAACAAGGTTTGGAACCTAGTTAATGCACCCAAGGGTATTGTACCTGTTAGGTTAGGAGCGACACTAAGAGGGGCGGGGGGGGGGGGGTTGAATTAGTGCAAATGGATTAAAACTTGACTTTTTGAAAGCCGATTACGGAGATTCGTATAAAAACTTGATATAACTAAAGCGACTTTAACTTGAAGTAATTCAGGTAAATAAAGTCAAAAGTAGTGAGAAGAATTCCAATTAATTTTGTAGCGAAGAAATTTATGAAACAGAAATTCAAACACTCACACAGCAAATGTACGCAGCGATGTATAGTGGTTCGGTCAAATGACCTACGTCCACTCTTGAAGCCTCCTCCAATGAGGCTCCCAACTTCCACTACCAAATCTCTTGAAGGGGAAGGACCAAACACACCTTTACAACCTTTTACTAGAGGTTCCCTCACTTTACAGAATTTTTACAAGTAGAAGAAGGAGGTGAACACTTGAGCAATTGAAAGCAGGAATTTGCTATAGCTTAGACTCAATTCTAACACTGCAAAAGGTCACTCAACTAGCTAGAAGTAAAGGGGTATTTATAGAGCATTTTTGGAATTCAAAAATCCCGCTCAAGGAGGTCTCGTCAGAAATGATCAGTAGGCGGTTACTATCGCCGCATCAAGGCAGATACTCGCCTAACACACCTTTGCGTGTGTCGTTAATCTTGTGGCGGTACCACTGCTGGGCGGTATACCGCTGCACAGTGGTTGCAACCACCTGTCAGGTGGTACCACCGCCTGTCTGGGGCGGTACTACCGCTTGGCCTTTGGTCAACAGGCGGTGCTCTACCTGGGTCCGACGGCATACCGCCGCTTGCTGCCGAAATCAGATGGGCCTTACCTTCGCCCAATAAAAAGGCCCAATTGGCTAATAAGGTCTAGACAGGATTAACCCTAGTCTATACCCTAATTAAGTACTAACTATGAACTTTTAAAGCAAAATTAAACCGACACCATCAAGTTATCTTCTGAAGAGCTTTCCGGTGATCTTCCGGCGGACTTCCGACACTCTCTCAGATTCCTTCCGGCGGACTCCCAACAGGCTCTCGATTTTATGGCGAGTTCAACGAGTCTTTTGCACCCTTCCGAACCTTCTCGCTTATCTCCGCGAACCTCTCGACGATCTTTCTGGCGAACTTCCGAAACCTTCGGCAAGTCCCCGATTTCATCTCGATTGGCTCCGGCAGCACTTCCGATGATCCTTCGGACTTCCGGTGGACTCTTGAACTTCCAGCAACTTGACTCCGGTAATTTGCTCTATCATAGTTAATCCTGCACACTTATCTCAAAAATGGATTAGATCAAATAACCATCAATTGACTTCATCATCAAAATCCGAGATTCAACAATCTCCCCCTTTTTGATGATGACAATCAATTGATGGCGGAGTTATTCTTAACTCCTCCTATCTATAAGCCATATAATGAGAAAGTAAAAACATTTGAATTCAACCAAAACCGATAAGTTACTTGCGTTGAACTTATCATCATGCTCAGTCAGCATGAGGTTTCATTCGTAAGCAATATCAAAGCATGACATTTATCATTTTGTCAAAAGTTACCAAAAAATTTGAGATTACAATAAGGATCTCATGATTGAAAAAGCGTGACACCATATCAGATAAATCATGAGATGAAAACTTGTCATATCAATCAAAAGATGACATCATGATATAGTTAGAATCTTTCAACTATAAATTTCAATTGTAATGTAATGTATTGCATTACTTTTTAAGGATTGCAACCTGTTTTTTGACATAAAGCATGACAAGAGCAATTGAATTGCAATAACAAATCTTATGAGATATTTTTCAATATAATGCATGATATTTATCAAGTCATCAAATTATTTTGCTCATAAAGGCCACATTCAACAAGTCATCAATTTCACATTTTTCTCCCCCTTTATCATCAACAAAAAGGAGATGAATAAACTTGATGAAAGGGTGAGACTTGATAAAAATAGAGTGACATAAGTGATATATGAGAGGAATCTTTACGCAGAAATCATAAAGCCAGAATATGTCATCCTTGATAGACAAATCCAAAAGATATTTGATCATTTATACAACGAAAACCATGATTGTAAGTCTAAAGGATATATCATTAAAGCCAATCAACAAAAAAGTGAGAGAGATATCAAAATTCATGAAGAGATTCAAGAATAAAACAAGATATGTAATCATAAAATTTTAACCATTTCATAAAACTAAACAACATCATGAAGGCAACATCATGAAAACTTTTCGATCGAAAGATGAGTTCTTCATAAAATATTATGATCAATGATTAAAAAATGAGAGTTTCATCTATCATTGAAGGTATAAAGGTGAACCTATCAAAATCAAAGTTTAAATGTTTTGAAAAACATGCAATATTAAATATTAGGACAAATTTAGCATGCCTAATTCTCTTCTATTGAAGTCAAATTGTTCTTCATTTAGGAGTTTTATGAAAATATCCACTAATTGGTGTTTTGTATCAATAAATTCTAGAGTGACATCATTATTAGCGACATGATCTCATATAAAGTGATGCCTAATATCAATGTGCTTAGTTCTTGAGTGTTGAATGAGATTTTTTGTTAGACAAATAGCACTTATGTTATCGTATTTTATTGGAATGTTTTTTAAATTAATTTCATAATCTTCTAAAGTATTTTTCATCCATATTACTTGTGCACAACATGCACTTGCAGCTATATATTCGGCTTCCGCCGTAGATAGTGCAACAGAATTTTATTTCTTGGATGTCCAAGAAACAAGTGCATATCCTAGAAATTGGCATGTTTCGGATGTGCTTTTTCTATCGATTCTACATCTGCCAAAATCGGCATCCGCATAAGCTTTTAAATCAAAGTTATCATATTTTGGATACCATAATCCTAGATTAGGAGTTCCTTTAAGATACCTAAGGATTCTTTTAACAGCTTTAAGGTGAGATAACTTAGGATTAGCTTAGAATCTTGCACATAGACCTATACTAAACATGATATCAGGTCTAGTTGCAGTGAGATAGAGTAAGCTACCTATCATTCCCCTATATGTTTTTTAATCAAAATTTTCTCCATTTTCATCCAAGTCTAACTTGGTGGAAGTACTCATTGGAGTGTTGATGGCTTTAGAACTATCTATGTTAAAACGTTTTAACAGTTCCAATGTATACTTGGTTTGATTAAGAAATATTCCATCACTAAGTTGCTTAATTTATAGTCCTAAAAAGAAGTTTAACTCACCCATTAGACTCATTTCAAATTCATGACTCATACACTTAGCAAATGATTCACATTGTGATTCATCCGAAGAACCAAAAATGATATCAGCAACATAAATTTGAACAATAAGAAAATTATTTTTAAAATATTTAATAAACAAAGTAGTATCAACCTTGCCTTTAGTAAAATTATTTGAAATTAAGAAAGAACTAAGGCTCTCATACCAAGCCCTAGGGGCTTGTTTCAATCCATAGAGAGCTTTAGTTAATTTAAACACATGATTAGGAAGAAGAGAGTTTTCAAAACCGGGTGATTGTTCAACATAAACCTCTTCGGAAATAAAGCCATTCAAAAAAGCACTTTTGACATCCATTTGAAAAAGCTTAAAGTTATTACTATTAGCATAGGCAAGGAGCATCCTAATGGCTTCTAATCTAGCCACAGGAGTGAAGGTTTCTTCGTAATCGATACCTTCTTCTTGGTTGAAACCTTTGGCCACTAATCTAGCCTTGTTTCTAACAACGATACCATATTCATCTTACTTGTTTCTAAAGACCCATTTAGTACCGAGAACTAAATGGTCACTTGGTCTAGGAACAAGCTTCCATACCTCATTTCTCTCAAATTGGTTCAATTCCTCTTGTATTGCGATAACCCAAGAATTATCTTTTAAGGCTTCGTCAATGCATTTGGGTTCAATTTGAGAAAGAAAAGCGGCATGAGCATAAAAATTTTTAAGAGAGGAGCGAGTTTGAATCCCTTTTGATATGTCTCCTATAATTAGCTCCTTAGGATGGGCATCTACATACTTCCATTCCTTAGGTAAGGAATATTCGGAAGAAGATGCTTCCAAGTTGCCATTTTGAGGAGGGGGTTCATTTAAATTCAAATTATCAAAAACAAAATCATCATCAAGATCATTTTTCTTAATTTCGGAAACTTCATTGAAAACCACATGAATAGATTCTTCTATAACTAAGGTTCTTTTGTTAAAAACACGAAAAGCTTTAGAAACGGAAGAGTAGCCAAGAAAGATGCCTTCATCAGATTTAGCATCGAATTTTCCTAAGGCGTCCTTTTCATTTAAAATAAAGCATTTGCAACCAAAAACTTTAAAGTAAGAAACATTAGGTTTTTTGTCATTCCATAATTCATAAGGGGTCTTGGATAGAGATGGTCTTATTAGAATCCTATTCATGACATAGTAAGCCGTATTTACGGCTTCGGTCCAAAAATATTTGGGTAGATTATGTTCATTTAACAAGGTTCTTGCCATTTCTTGTAAATTTCTATTCTTTCTTTCTACTACTCCATTTTGTTGAGGATTTCTTGGAGTAGAGAAGAAGTGGATATACCCATTTGATTCATAAAAATTTTGGAAGTCATGGTTTTGGAATTCACCACCGTGATCACTCCGAATTGATGAAATCATGAAACCTTTTTCATTTTGAGTAAGTTTACAGAATTTAGAGAAACATTTAAAAGAATTACTTTTGTGAGCTAAGAAATAGGTCCATGTGAATCTACTATAGTCATCTACAATCACAAAGGCATATTTACTACCTCTTAGGCTTGTTATGTCAATTGATCCAAACAAATCCATATGGATCAATTGTAATGGTCTAGAGGTACTTATTTGATATTTTGGCTTGAAGCTAGTTTTAATTTGTTTTCCTAGTTGACAAGCATCACATACTTTATCTTTAATGAACTTAATCTTAGGAATGCCTCTTACAAGCTTTTTAGATATGATTTGAGAGATTAGTTTCATGCTAGCATGACCTAATCTTCTATGCCAAAGCCAAGCGTCTTCATTCAAAGCCGAAAAATATATTTCACTACTAAGATCATCAAGATTAATAGTATAGACGTTATTTTGCTTGATTGCAATTATAGATGCATTGTTGTGTGGTTTTTTGATGATGCAAGCATTAGATTCAAATCTTACAATATAACCATTATCACATAATTGACTAATGCTCAAGAGATTATGTTTTAAACCATCTACTAATAACACATTATCAATTGAAAAGGTTGATTTGTTACCTATAGTACCATTGTCAATGATTTTACCCTTGTTGTTGTCTTCGAAGGTGACAAACCCTTCGTCTTGGCTAGAGAGCTTAGAGAATTAAGTTGGATCTCCAGTCATATGCCTTGAGCATCCACTATCAAGGTACCATCTCTTGCTCCTAGCTTGTATGGGTGTTTTTGTCTACAAGAAAGGATGGTTTTTAGGAACCCATTTTGACTTGGGTACCTCAAAAACTGATCTAATAAATTTATCATTATTCAATGAGTTCCTAATTGATCCTTTAGGAACCCATACTAATTTATTTGGGCTAAGTTTCCTATATGGACATTTGTAGACAACATGTCCGGATTTGCAACAAAAATTACATTTTAAATGAGAGGAGACATGTAATATTGGCCGTTTAATGAATGTGGTTTGAGTTCGGTGAGATCCACTCACGAATCCAATTTCACATCTATTTCTGACATGTCCCTTGTTAGCAAGGATCATGTCTAAGCTCTTGCTATTGACCTTAAACTTGTTTAAGGTCAAGTTTAAGGTCTCTTTGAGTAGCAAGTTCTCCTTTTTGATTGCTTCTAAGTGATTGCACTTAGAGCATGAGAGTAGAGGGAGAGAATCATGCTCAAGACTCTTAAACTTATCTAGCAATAAAGCATGTTCCTTTTTTAAAGAATTGAAGCTTTTTGTAACAGTTCTACATTCATCAAATAATTCATGGAAAGCAATTAAAAGCTCATCGAAAGATAAATCTTTATTAAGTAAATCACTTACCTCTTCTTCCAAAGCCATTAGAGCGAAGTTGGCCTCCTTTTTGATACTTGCTTCTTCATCCTCGGAATCGCTTGAGTCATCCCATGTAGCCTTCAATGCCTTCTTCTTCTTAAGTTGCTTCTTCTTGGCTTAGGGGCATTCATTTTTGAAGTGCCCCGGCTTCTTGCATTCATAACATATGACTTGGTCCTTATTTAGTTCAAGTTTGTTCTTGAATTCATTTTTAAATTTGCCCTGTTTAATGAATTTTTTTAAAATTTCTAGTTAAGAGTGCAATGTCCTCGTCAAGGTCCTTATCACTTGATGTTCCTTTCAAGTGGTCTTCTTGAGTTCTTTATGCCATATCCTTCCTGTTCTTTGGAAGGGGGTTCTCTAGCTCATCATGAGCATGACATGTCATTTTATAGGTCATTAAAGACCCTATGAGTTCTTCGATAGGAAAATTCTTAAGGTCCTTGGCCTCTTGAATGGCCGTAACCTTTGGATCCCAACATTTCGGAAGGGATTTTAAAATTTTTGTTACTAATTCAAAATTAGAAAAATCTTTACCAAGAGCCTTAAGTCCATTGATGACATCCGTAAAGCGGGTGTACATGTCTCCAATGGACTCACTTGGTTTCATTCGAAAAAGCTCGTAAGAATGCATAAGAATGTTGATTTTTGACTCTTTCACTCGGCTAGTGCCTTCATGAGTGACCTCAAGAGTTCACTAAATATCAAAAGCCGATTCACAAATCGATACGCGATTAAATTCATTTTTGTCTAGTGCACAAAATAAGGCATTCATAGCCCTAGCATTTAAAGTAAACACCTTCTTCTCCGACTCATTCCATTTGCTCATCGGAAGAGCAGATTTTTGAAAACCATTTTCAACGATATTCCAAAGCTCAAAATCCATAGAAATAAGAAAAATTCTCATACGAGTCTTCCAATACGTATAATCCAACCCATTAAACATAGGTGGACGAGTAATGGAGTGACCCTCTTGCATGCCGGAAAAGGCCATCTCTCTTGGGTTTTAAACTAAATATGAGAGTGAACCTTGCTATGATACCAATTGTTAGGTTAGGAGCGGCACTAAGAGGGGGGGGGTGGTGAATTAGTGCAGCGGATTAAAACTTGACTTTTTGAAAGTCGATTACGGAGATTTGTATAAAAACTTGATATAACTAAAGCGACTTTAACTTGAAGTAATTCAGGTAAATAAAGTCAAAAGTAGTGAGAAGAATTCCAATCAATTTTGTAGCTAAGAAATTTATGAAACAGAAATTCAAACACTCACACAGCAAATGTACGCAGCGATGTATAGTGGTTCGGTCAAATGACCTACGTCCACTCTTGAAGCCTCCTCCAATGAGGCTCCCAACTTCCACTACCAAATCTCTTGAAGGGGAAGGACCAAACACCCATTTACAACCTTTTACCAGAGGTTCCCTCACTTTACAGAATTTTTACAAGTAGAAGAAGGAGGTGAACACTTGAGCAATTGAAAGCAGGAATTTGCTATAGCTTAGACTCAATTCTAACACTACAAAAAATCACTCAACCAGTTAGAAGTAAAGGGGTATTTATAGAGCATTTTTGGGATTCAAAAATCCCGCTCAAGGAGGTCTCGTCCGAAAATTGATCAGAGGCGTGACTACCACCTAGCATCAAGCAGTACTTACACCTTAACACACCTTTGCATGTGTCAGTGTGTTGGCGGTACTACCGCCTGCCTAGGGCGGTACTACCGCTTGGCACAGTGGTTGCAACCTGCAAGCTTATACTACTGCCGCTGGGGCGATACTACCGCCTGGCCTTTGGTCAATAGGCGGTGCTACCGCCTGCCCTTGCTAGAAACCGTATGGGCCTTACCTTCGGCCCAATATAGCCCATCAAAGGCCCAATTGGCCCAATACAGGTCTAGACAGGATTAACCCTAGTCTATACCCTAATTAAGTCCTAACTATGAATTTTTAAGGCAAAATTAAATCGACACCATCAAGTTATCTTCCGAAGAGCTTTTCGGCGATCTTCCGGTGGACTTCCAACACTCCCTCAGATTCCTTCCGGCGGACTCCCAACAAGCTCTCAGATTCTATGGCGAGTTCAATGAGTCTTTGGCACCCTTCCGAACCTTCTCGGTTATCTCCGCGAACCTCCAACGATCTTTCTAGCGAACTTTCCAAACCTTCGGCAAGTCCCCAATTTCATCTCGGTTAGCTCCGGCAGCACTTCCGATGATCCTTCGGACTTCCGGTGGACTCTTGAACTTCCAGCAACTTGACTCTAGTAATTTGCTCTATTATAGTTAATCCTGCACACTTATCTCAAAAATGGATTAGATCAAATAACCATCAATTGACTTCATCATCAAAATCCGAGATTCAACAGTACCCATTGGTTGCAAGTGGATCTTCAAAAAGAAGATTGGAGTAAATGGACAGGTAGAGACCTATAAAGCAAGGCTAGTGGCTAAGGGGTATCGTCAAAGGCAAAGTATTGACTATGTTGAAACTTTCTCACCTGTAGCCATGCTAAAATCCATTCGAATTCTATTGGCTATTGCAGCACACTATGATTATGAGATCTGGCAGATGGACGTCAAAACCGCATTCCTCAATGGTAACCTCGATGAGGAGGTATATATGATATAGCCTGAGGGATTCATATCCAAGGATAACCCAGATAAGGTGTGCAAGTTGCTTAGGTCCATTTATGGATTGAAGCAAGCTTCCCGAAGTTGGAACATAAGATTTGATGAGGCGATCAGATCTTATGACTTCGTTAAGAATGAAGATGAACCTTGTGTGTACAGGAAATTAAATGGGAGCACTATCGCCTTTTGGTATTATATATGGATGACATCCTGATCATTGGGAATGATGTAGGAATGCTCTCCACAGTAAAGACTTGATTATCTAGGCACTTCTCCATGAAGGACTTATGGGAAGCATCCTGCATATTGGCGATATGGATCTATAGAGATAGATCCAAGAGGATGCTTGGCTTGTCTCAGTCAAGGTACATAGACACCATTGTCAAAAGGTTTGGCATACAAAATTCCAAGAGAGGTCTCATACCAATGAGACATGGAAGATCACTTTCTAAGAGTATGTCCCCAAAGACTCCTGAAGAAAGGGCACACATGGATATAATATCATATGCATCAGCGATAGGATCTATCATGTATGCTATGCTATGTACCAGGCTTGATATAGCGCATGCTCTAAGTGTCATGAGCAGATATCAGGTAGATCCAGGCTTGAGCATCGAAAGCAAGTAAAATATATCCTTAAGTACTTGAGAAGGACTAAGGATCTTTTACTGGTATATGGAGGTAGTAGCCTTAAGGTTGAGGGCTACACGGACTCGAGCTTCTAGTCCGATGTCGATGATAGTAAGTCTAATTCAGGGTATATGTTTACCTTGAATGGAGGAGCAGTATGTTGGAAGAGTTCCAAGCAAGACACTACTACTGACTTGACCATAGAGGCGGAATACATTGCTGTGGTAGAGGCAGCAAAGGAGGGAGTCTGGATGAAGAAGTTCATCATAGATCTAGGAGTCATCCCGAGCAGCGAGGAGCTGATTCCTTTATATTGCGATAAATACGAGACGATTACTCAAATAAGGGAACCCGGGTCTCATCAGAAGTGTTCTGAGGAGGTTCCAACTTATTAGAGAGATCGTGGCCCGAAGAGATGTAGTAATGGAAATAGTTCCATCCGAAGATAACATTGCAGATCCACTGATAAAGCCATTGACTCAAATTGTCTTTAAGCATCATAGAGGTCTGATGGGGATCAGACATGTTAGTGATTGGCTTTAGGTCAAGTGGGAGATTGCGAGTTATAGGTGCCCTACAAGCCAATTACATGAGTGATAGCACTTGTAACATGCTGTGTCAATCTCTTTGCTTATGATTATTGGCATTATCTCACATTATCTAGATGTATATTGTGATGTCCTTGGATCTGTGCAATGGGAATTGGATCATGATAAGATTACGATAATGAGACCAATTCATCTTTAAACACAGACCCTGAATTATCTTAGTCATAGGTTACTCGAGAAGGACAACGAGATAACCGGATATACTGGTGTGCTGTATACCCGTTCATATGATGGAGATAGCTGGTCTCATAGCTACTCATGTGGGGACACTAAGGGTACAGTGCAGGTGCTCATTGGAGATTGAGTTCATTGATTGATCCACCTATGGAATGCTGGATGGTTATTGATACCTCATGTCAGACAGCGATTCTGTAGTTCCAGTAGTGTATTTGGTCCTTAGACTTGAGATACCAAGGATGTCCTATATGAGTACTCCACTCTTTGATACCGGACTTATAGGTTTGGAAAGTTCCATATCTAGTACAACCGGTCATTGGAAGTGGTAGCCAACCTTACGAGGGCTATTGAGTGTTAATAGAAGATCATCCGCTCTCGGTATCATAAGAGGAATATCCCATGTGTTCTTGCTCGAACAAATCCTTGGCCAAGGTTATTCGGATTGAGAGAGAAAGAGTTCTTCAGGAGAATCCGACAAGAGCAAGACTCGAGGAGAGACCGTATGGGCCTGACAGTACCATGTCCGGTATAGGGTCTCTGGGATATTAGATGGATAAGAGATTATAAATACATGGTAACTGAGGACAGATAGGTCCAAAGGATTGGATTCCCCTATATCGTCTAGGGGCTACGGCGTAGTGGCCTAGTACGTCCGTGGTCGGTAAGTTGGGTGAATTATTATAGAGATAATAATTCACTAAGTCAAAAGGAGTTCTGACAAGTATGACTCACGGCCAGCTCGATATTGGGCCTAGAGGGTCACACACATATGGTAGGTATTGCGACGAGTAGAGGTTCGGATATGAGATATCCGTTGAATCCCCTATCTTATTGGATATCCATTAAGCCCCTGAATTATTGGATCCTGAGATGAGATCCAATAATTGCTGATAAGAGATTATTGGGTAGAGGCCCACTAATCCAAGAGGCTTGGGTAATTGGATGGAGATCCAATACCTAATAGGGCAAAAGATCCATTAGGGTGTTTCAGGGGGCCTCTATAAATAGGAGGGGACCAAAGCTCTATAGGCTGAGGGTTTTTGGTGGCCACCTCCTATTCGCCTCTCCCGAGAGAGAGAGGTGCATCGTCGCAATCCCTGCTGTGTGGATACCGCTAGAGAGGAGGACGCTTGACCTCCTTCATCCTCTCCCACAGATCTACTGAAATTTAGGGATATATGATCTCCCTAGGTATCTTCTTACATGTGCAGTTTTGCAGATTTATTTTTGATGCACCGATCTTCGCATGACGATGGAAACTTTCTACGGAAAATCTGGGGTTTTGTTTTCTGTTCTTCCGTTGCGCATGAGATGTCGCTCCCCTTGATGTATTTCCCAACAGTTGGCATATACTTAGGGCAAGGATTTCGAATTAATCCTGCTCTAAATTCGTAGGGTCCAACCATGCCCTTACTGGGCCTTTTGGGCCTTGAACAAGGCCCATTCAGCTTTGCTAAATGTGCTAGGTGGTAGAACGCTTTGCCAAAGCGGTAGCTACCGCTTAGCACTGGCAGACCGTGTCTTTGGCGGTGCTACCGCCACTGGGCGATAGTACCGCTTAGCTACAGTGAACAGTGGTGGTACTACCGCCTGTGCACTATCAGTCTGAGGACTTACAGGTAGTAGCACCGCCTCTAACAGGCGGTAGCACTGCCAACACCGGGAACTCCAATTTGATTTCAAATTTGGAGCTCAAATTTGAATCCATTTTGGATCTATAAATACCCCCCCTTTCTCAACTGAAAGTGCACCCTTTATGAGAGTTAGAAATCAAGCTAAAGTCTTACAAAAGTCTTATTTTCAGTAGTTTGTGTTCACCTCATTCTTTCTCTTTGAAAAATCTGTAAGAGTGTGAACTTCTTGTAAAGGGTTGTAAGAGGGGTGTTTGGTCCTTCCCCTTCAAAAAGATTTGCTAGTGGAAGTTGGGACCCTCATCGGAGAAGGTTTCAGAAGTGGATGTAGGTCACTTTGACCGAACCACTATACATCGCTGCGTCTTGAATGTATGAGTGTTTAAATTTCTGTTTCATCTCTTACTTGGCTGCAAACCATTCAGTTTGTCATTACTTTTACTCAAGCAACTTCTACCAAGTCATCTTTCATCGGATTGAAGTTTCATATGAACTAGCCTTTTACCGAAATCGGTTTCAAGTTTACGATTTTAATCCACTGCACTAATTCACCCCCCCTCTTAGTGCTTGTCTGATCCTAACAGTTGGTTCATTAATTTGCAAGATAGGTAAAACATTTAGATCGACAAACCATCTAATGGGTTCTAGGTTTCCTAGTTCACCTAGATCAACATGTTTTCCCTTATGTATGATTTTAGAATCAAAATTTGGGTACCTTAAGGCTACCTCATTAGATCTAAAAAGGGTTGGGTCAAATGAATCTCCTTCTAACCTTTTCCCTTTGCCTCTTGATGAATTCTTAGGAGCCATATCTATTCATGATGAAGGAACAAAAGGAAACAATAAGGAAAAGACAAGCAAATGTGAAGAGAAGAGAAAATTACAGATTTTACCTTCTTTGAGTTTCCTAGGGAGGTGAGGAGCTTGAATCAAGAAAAAGCCTTTGTTAGCCCTTTTGGAGGAAGAAGAAATGAAGAGGAGAGATTTGGAGGAGTTGAGGAGGAAGAGGGCTGAGATTTGGTGGGTTTCGGTCGGTTCTATCATCGACCCTAACACCCCCTTAAATATGGGGGTATTCGGGCGGTACTACCGCCAAACAGGCGGTGCTACCATCAACCAGGTGGTGCTACCACCTAGGAGCCGAGTACCCATGCGGTACTACCATCGGTTCTGGCGTTGCTATTGCTGGCACCAAAATTTTTTTTTATTTGTTTTCATGTGTTGAAATGAGATGAGATGTAATCATAGATCACTTTTTGAGATATAGAATTAAAATGAGGGAAGCAAATCCATGAGAGCTGAGATTTCATAAAATCCACGAAAGCCGAAAGAAAATATATATAATGCTGCTCATTCACAAGGACAATTTAACGTGCCTATTTCCTTCCTAATGAAGTCAAATTGTTCTTTATTTAAAGGTTTCGTAAAGATGTCCACTAATTGATGTTTTGTATTAATAAATTCAAGAGTGACATCATTATTGTTAACATGATCTCGTATAAAGTGATGTCTTATGTCAATATGCTTAGTTCTAGAGTATTGAATAGGATTTTTAGTTAGACAAATAGTACTTGTATTATCACATTTTATGGGAATGCTATTTAAATAAATTCCATAATCTTCTAGTGTATTTTTCATCGAAATGACTTGAGCACAACATGCACTTGCAGCTATGTATTCGGCTTCTGCCGTAGATAGTACAATCGAATTTTATTTCTTAGATGTCCAAGAAATAAGTGCATGTCCTAAAAATTAGCATGTTCCGGATGTGCTCTTTCTATCTATTCTACATCCACCAAAATCCGTATCTGCATAGGCTTTTAAATCAAAGTTATCAGATTTTAGATACCATAATCCTAGATCAAGAGTACCTTTAAGATATCTAAGAATTCTTTTAATGACTTTAAGGTGAGACAACTTAGGATTAGCTTGAAATCTCGCATAAAGTACTACGCTAAACATGATATCTGGTCTAGTTGCGGTAAGATAGAGCAAGCTACATATCATCCCCCTATATGTCTTTTGATCAAAATTTTCTCCATTTTCATCTAAGTCTAACTTGGTGGAAGTACTCATGGGAGTGTTGATGACTTTTGAACCATCTATATTAAATCATTTTAACAATTCTAATATATATTTGGATTGATTAAGGAATATGCCATTACTAAGTTGTTTAATTTGTAATCCAAGAAAGAAGGTTAATTCTCCCATTAAACTCATCTCAAATTCATGACTCATACACTTGGCAAAAGATTCACATAGTGATTCATTCGAAGAACCAAAAATAATATCATCAACATAAATTTGAACAATAAGAAAATTATTTTCAAAATATTTAATAAATAATATAGTATCAACCTTGCCTTTAGTAAAATTATTTGAAATTAAGAAAGAACTAAGCCTCTTATACCAAGCCCTAGGGGCTTGTTTTAGTCCATAGAGAGCCTTAGTTAATTTAAACACATGATTAGGAAGAAGAGAATTTTTGAATCTGGGTGGTTGTTCAACATATACTTCTTCGGAAATAAAGCCATTTAAAAAAGTACTTTTGACATCCATTTGAAATAGTTTAAAATCATTACTACTAGCATAGGCAAGGAGCATCCTGATGGCTTCTAATCTTGCCACAGGAGCGAAGGTCTCTTCATAATCAATACCTTCTTTTTGGTTGAAACCTTTGGCCACTAATCTAGCCTTGTTTCTAACCACAATACCGTATTCATCTTGCTTATTTCTAAAGACTCATTTAGTACCAATAACCAAATGGTCATTAGGTCTAGGAACAAGCTTCTAAACCTCATTCCTCTCAAATTGATTTAACTCTTCTTGCATTGCGATGACCCAAGAATCATCTTTCAAGGCATCATCAATGCATTTTGGTTCAACTTGAGAAAGAAAAGCAGCATGGGCACAAAAATTCTTAAATGAAGAACAAGTTTGAACCCCTTTAGATGTATCTCCTATAATTAACTCCTTAGGATGGGCATCTACATACTTCCATTCCTTGGGTAAGGAAATTTGGAAAGAAGATGTATCCAAGTTGTCATTTTGAGGAGAGGGTTCATTCAAATTCAAATTATTAAAACCAAGATCATCATCAAAATCTTTTTTCTTTGATTCAAAAAATTCATTAAAAACCACATGAATAGATTCTTCTATAACTAAAGTTCTTTTGTTGAAAACCCGAAAAGCTTTAGAAATAGAAGAGTAACCAAGAAAGATGCCATCATCGGATTTAGCATCGAATTTTCCTAAGGCATCTTTTTCATTTAAAATAAAGCATTTACAACCGAAAACTTTAAAGTAAGAGACATTGGGTTTTTCATTATTTCATAATTCATATGGAGTCTTAGATAGGGATGGTCTTACTAGAACTCTATTCATAACATAGCAAGCCGTGTTCATGGCTTCGACCCAAAAATATTTTGGTAAATTATATTCATTTAACATTGTTCTAGCCATTTCTTGAAAATTTTTATTTTTCCTTTCCACTACTCCATTTTGTTGAGGATTCCTTGGAGTAGAGAAATTATGGTTATATCCATTGATCTCACAAAAATTTTGGAAGTCATGGTTTTGAAATTCACCACAGTGATCGCTCCGAATTGATGAAATCATGAAACCTTTTTCATTTTGAGTAAGTTTACAAAATTTTGAGAAACATTTAAAACAATCACTTTTGTGAGTCAAGAAATAGGTCCAAGTGTATCTACTATAGTCATCCATAATTACGAAGACGTATTTGCTACCTCCTAAGCTTGTTATGTCAATTGGTCCAAATAAGTCCAAATGAATCAATTGCAATAGTCTAGTGGTGCTAATTTGATTTTTTGGTTTGAAGCTAGTTTTTATTTGTTTTCCTAGTTGACACGTATCACATACTTTGTCCTTAACAAACTTCATATTGGGAATTCCTTGTACTAACTCTTTAGATGAAATCTTAGATATTAGTTTCATGCTTGCATGGCCTAATCTCCTATGCCAAAGCCAAGCATCATCATTTAAAACCGAAAAACACATTTCATTACTTAATTCATCTATATTTATGGTGTAGACATTATTTTGTTTTAAAGCAATCATGGATATGTCATTGTTTGGTTTTTCAATGATGCAAATATTAGATTCAAATCTAACAACATAACCTTTATCGCATAATTGACTAATGCTTAAAAGATTATGTTTTAAACCATCAACTAGCAACACATCATCAATTGAAAAACTTGATTTATTACCTATGGTTCCCTTGCCAATGATTTTACTCTTATTGTTGTCTCCGAAGGTGACATACCCTTCTTCTTTGCTAGTGAGCATAGATAAATGAGATGGATCTCCGGTCATGTGCCTTGAGCATCCACTATCAAGATACCATTTCTTGCTCTAAGCTTGTGAGTTTGTCTCTTCTCCTAAGACCATTAGCGTGAAGTTAGCCTCCTCTTTGTTGCTTACTTCTTCAACCTCAGAGTCACTTGAATCATCCCATGTAGCCTTCAATGCTTTCTTCTTCTTGGGTTGCTTCTTCTTGGCTTAGGGGCATTCATATTTGAAGTGCCTCGGCTTCTTGCACTCGTAGTAAATAACTTAGTCCTTTTTATGTTCAAGTTTATTTTTTGTGTCATTTTTAAATTTGTTCTTTCTTATGAACTTTTTAAATTTTTGAGTTAAAAGTGCAATGTCATTGTCACTATCCTCATCACTTGATGTTCCTTTCAAGTGGTCTTCTTGTGTTCTTAGTGCTATATCCTTCTTGTTCTTTTGAAGGGGGTTCTCGAGCTTTTCATGAGCATGACACATCATTTCGTAGGTCATTAGAGACCCAATAAGTTCTTCAAGAGGAAAAGTCTTAAGGTCCTTGGCCTCTTAAATGGCCGTAACTTTTAGATCCCAACTCTTTGGAAGGGATCTTAAAATCTTAGTTACAAGTTCAAAGTTAAAAAAACCTTTACCAAGTGCCTTAAGTCCATTGATGACATCTGTAAAGCGGGTGTACATGTCTCCAATGGACTCACTTGGTTTCATTCGGAAAAGTTCGTAAGAATGAATAAGAATATTGATTTTGGACTCTTTCACTCGATTAGTGCTTTCATGAGTGATCTCAAGAGTACGCCAAATATCAAAAACCGATTCATAAATTGATATGCGATTAAATTAGTTTTTGTCTAGTGCACAAAACAAGACAATTTATAGCCTTTGCGTTTAAAGCAAAAACCTTTTTCTCCGATTCATTCCAATCGCTCATCAAAAGAGAAGATTTTTTTAAACCATTCTCAATGATATTCCAAAGCTCAAAATCCATAGAAATAAGAAAGATCCTCATACGGGTCTTCCAATACGTATAATTTGACCCATTAAACATAGGCGGACGTGTAATGGAATGACCTTCTTACATACCAGAATAGGCCATTTCTCTTGGGTTTAGACCAAATATGAAAGTGAACCCGCTCTGATACCAATTGTTAGGATTGGACAATCACTAAGAGGGGGGGTGAATTAGTGCAGCGGATTAAAACGTAAGTTTGAAACCGATTTCGGTAAAATGGTTAGTTCGTATAAGAACTTCGATCCAATGAAAGATGACTTGGTTGAAGTTGCTTGAGTAAAGGTAAAGAAAAACTGAATGGTTTGCAGCCAAGTAAAAAGATGAAATAGAAATTTAAATACTCACATTTAAGAACGCCACGATGTATAGTGGTTCGGTCAAAGTGACCTACATCCACTTCCGAAACCTTCTCCGATGAGGCTCCTAACTTCCACTAGCAAATCCTTTTGAAGGGAAAGGACCAAACACCCCTCTTACAACCCTTTTATAAGAAGTTCACACTCTTACAGATTTTTCAAAGAGAAAGAAGGAGATGAACACAAGCTATTGAAAATAAGAGTTTTGCAAGACTTTAGCTCAATTTCTAACTCTCAAAAGGTTGCCCTTTCAGCTGAGAAAGGGGGGGTATTTATAAATCCAAAGTGGATTCAAATTTGAGCTCCAAATTTGAATTCAATTTGAGTTTCCCGGTGCTGGTAGTGCCACCGCCTATTAGAGGTGGTGCTACTGCTTTTAGTCGTCGTCAGATCGACAATAAAGTGCAAAGTGTACCACCGCCCAAGGCAAAGCGGTACTACTCGCTGCACACATGCACTGGCGCGGTACTACGCTTCAGTCGGGCGGTACCACCGCCCAACACTCGGCTGAACCACCTGGCCCATTCAGCTTTGCTGAATGGGCTTTGTTTTAGGCCCAAATTGACCCAATAAGAGCCCGGTTGGCCCTTACTAGGTTTGAGTAGGATTAATTCGAAATCCTTACCCTAATTTCATGCCAACTACGAAAATAAAACATAATTAATAGTGATTTGAATCGACATTCTTCAAGTCCTATTCCGGCGAGCTTTACGATGAGACTCCGGCGGTCTTCCGATACTTCCCTCGGATTTCTTCCGGCGGATTCCCAGCATGCTCCCAGATTATATGGTGAGCTCAATGAGTCTTCAGCAAGCTTCCGAGCCTTCTCGGCAAACTTCGCGAACCTTCGACGATCTTTGCAGTGAATTTTCGAAAACTTTGGTAAGTCCCTGATTCGATCTCGGTTGGTTTCGGCAACACTTCCGACGATCCTTCAGACTTCCGATGAACTCTTGAACACCCGACGGACTTGACCTCGGCAAATCACTTTATGTTTCTAACCCATCGTAGTTAATCCTACACACTTACCTTGACAATATAGATTAGCACAAATATTTCACCAATTAATTTCATCATCAAAATCTGAGATTCAACACCTCCTTCAAATCCTCAAGGGTTTGATCCTCAAAGAATACCACATCTCTACTTCTAAACACCTTCTGCTTTTTTGGATCCCAAAGCCTATAACCAAATTGATCATGTGAGTAGCCAAGAAAAATATATTCTTTTGTCTTACTATCCAGCTTGGACCTTTCATTGTTTGGAACATGTGCAAATGCATGACAACCAAATACTCTCAAATGCTTATAGGAAACATCTTTCCTTGACCATACATGCTCTGCAACATCAGCATCTAGGGCTATACAGGGAGATAAGTTGATCACATCAACTGTAGTCCTCAAAGCCTCATCCCAAAACCTTTTGGGTAGTTTTGCTTGTAAAAGCATACATCTGATCTTTTCCATGATGGTGTGGTTCATCCTCTCTGCAATTGCATTATGCTGAGGTGTACCAGGAACTATCATCTCATGTTGAATGCTATGTGACCTACAATAATCATCAAACAATCCTATATACTCACCATCATTATCTGATCTTATGCATTTCAATTGTCTTTCTGTCTCCCTTTCAACTCTGGTATGAAACTCTTTGAAGACACCAATAACCTGATCTTTGGTCTTTAAATCATAAGCTCAAACTTTCCTCAAAAAGTCATATATAAAAGTAACAAAATAAAGTGCACCACTTATGCCAGGAACATTAGTAGAATCACTAGGAGTGTTTGTCCTCAAAGGACCACATACATCTGTATAAACACGGTCCAGGCATGCATTTTTCTAGACAAAGCAAGACTAGCAAATGAAACTCTATGTTGTTTACCAGCTAAACAATCAATACAATGGTTCAAACGTATATATCTGAGATCAGGCAATACCTCTCTCTTGGAAAGAGCTTACAGTCCCTTCTCGCTCATGTGTCCCAATCGCCTATGCCACAACTCCATGCTGAAGTCTTTCTCTGTAGCATTTAGCTGGTCACCACAAGCTTTGGCTTGCAACTTGTATAAAGTGTGACATTTCTTTCCATTAGCTATAACAAGAGAACCCTTACTGAGTTTCCATTGCCCTTTGTAAAACCTGCTATCATAGTCTTCATCATCTAGTCTTCCAACTAAAATTAGATTCAGCCTCAAGGCAACCACATACCTCACATCCTTAAGCACCAACTTGCATCCAAGGTTGGTCTTTATGTGGATGTCACCCATGCCAATGATGTCTGCTGTGCCATGGTTGCCCATCTTGACAACACCAAAATTTCCAGACCTATAGGTAGCAAAGAACTCCCTTCATGGTGTAGCATGATAAGAAGCTCCTGTGTCAATTATCCACTTGAGATCCTAACACAGACAAGAAAAATATCATCAGAAGGGGCCAAAATCAAATAATCACCAACCTGCACTATAGCTGTGGTATTCTCTTTTGACTTTGTAGACTCTACTTCTTTTCCCTTTTTCTTACTCTTCTTAGGTTGCTTACATTGATTCTTATAATGTCCTTTCTCACCACATTTATAACAAACAATATCTTTCCTTGATCTTGACTTGCTTCTACCTATGCGTGAACTGCTTCTATCTTTAGACCTTGACCTTCCTCTGTTCTCTGAGATAAGTGTCTGTGAATCAATCTGAGATACTGCTGAGTTCTTTCTTCTCAACTCTTCATTCAACAAACTTCTTGTTACTTGACTCATGATGATAATACCATCTGGCGCAGAACAATGAACTTAGAAGTAACAATGCCTGCAACTCGTCATCAAGAGACATTTTCATAGAAGATAATTGGTTAGTAATACTTTGTATTTCATTCAAATGCTCAGTAATAGAAGCACCTTCTTTATATTTCAGGTTCACAAGTTTTCTGATAAAAAAAGCTTTGTTACCAGCTATTTTTCTTTCATAGAGACCTTCCAAATTTTTCCAAAGAGAATAGGCAGAACTTTCAGTAGAAACATGGTGAAAGATACTATCATCGAGCCACTGTCGAATAAACCTAACCGTTTTTCGATCTAATCTCTTCCACTCATCATCTGTCATAGTTATGGATTTTTCACTATCCCCTTGCAAAGGTCCATACAAATCTTTGCAATACAAAAGATCTTTCATTCTTGGTTTCTATATCATCCAATTGTTTCCATTCAAACTAATCATGTGAGAAACACTACCAGCCTCCATGTTCAAACACAAAAATTAAATCACCAAACCTGACTCTGATACTAGTTGATGGAGAATAAAAAGAGGCAACAAACAAGGAAAGACTTTTGTATATGAATAAATACTAGTAGGCAGTAACACACAGCGAAATTTAACGGAAATCATAATCAAATAGAACACCAAGATTTACATGGAAAACCCCTTCAACGTGAAGGGTAAAAACCATGGGGCAAATCAGAGAAAATCTACTATAGAAATAATGAATATATAATTCTTGAATCTCTTGCCCAAAACCCAAGTAACAATCACAAGAGAATAACTGAGATACAAGGATCACGTCGCTGTGCACAATATCCAAAACCTCCCCAAGCAATCACAGTAAATATTCACTGTAGATCTGATCTAACATGAGATGAGAAACTGTTTGAATGAATGAGAACAATTTTTGCATTTTCCTTGACTTGTTGCCTTTCTTTTTCTCTTGTTTTTCCTACCCCTTTCTCCTCTCTTTGAATCCCCTTTTGCTGCTGTGAAGTTTCTGCCCTTTGCTATAGTTTTCTCCTTTTATTTCGCAACCACCATTAGTCTCTATTTATAATTAGGGTTTAGGTTAAGTTAGGATTTAAGAGAAAAGAAATGGACTATGAGCTGATAAAGCCCATATGGGCTGAATTTGGACTGTTAGCCTAACAAAGGACGCAGTGGACCACGTAGAGGAAGCAGAGCGCGAGGTGAGTGAGGAAGGCGAGGGACCAGAGGAGGACGAAGGCGACGGAGGGGAGGTAGTAGACCACAGCGCAGAGGGCGCGTGCGTCGGTAGTGGGCTCGATGAGAGTCTTCCACGGCAGCGCCTGGCCGCACAGGGAGAGGCTGATGCGAAAATATCTGGCGTGGAACCGTGTGAGCACGGAGAGCCTGGACAGGGCCTTCCCCGCGGTGGCGGTGGCCTCGAGATTGAGGATCTGGTGGGGGTTTGGGAGCTTGACGGCAACCTCCATGATTATGTAGATGTATGTTTTGTGATTGATCGGGTGTGGACGGTGGCGAGGAAAAGTGGTGTCTCTCTGTTCTTTCATGGATAAGTGGTGCTATCAGTATATATAGAGGTGCGTGATGAGGAGGAAGAGGAATAGGTAGCGAATTGTGGCAGAAGATGGTGGCTATAGTTGTTGGGCTCGATGGAGTGAAGCAGGAAGTCGGCTAGCTACATGGCGGGTCGTTTTGACTACGACTCGCATATATATATAGAGGTATATATATATATATAGAGGTAAATTGTACTGGAACGGCATATATATAGAGGTAAATTATTTTTCATGAAAGAACACTATATATATATATAATTTGCTAACATATATATATATATATAATTTGCTAACATATATATATATATATATCATATATATATATATATTTTTGCTAACATATATATATAGATATATTCATGTAAATTATTTTTTGAGAGTAAGAGGAGTATAAATTTAAAAAATTAATTTACAACATATCACTAACGTGTATCATTACTAAAACAACAATAATAGCTCATGCACTAAAAGAAATAAAGCAAATTTTAAAATTCGCCTAATGATAATATATGATTGATAGGCAAAAATAATATTGACGTAATCTTTTTACTCTGATTACCTCTGAAATAGTTAATAGTCAACAGCAAAAGTTATCCATCTATACAACTTGAAAAAAATGATTTAACTCCATCCTTAATTCTCCAAAGGAGTAGTAAAAATATGTAATATAATTAACATACTTGTTGGATTCATAAAAAGAAAAAAAATACACTTACTTAGAAATAACTATGAAGACTTCTAATTCCATATATTATAAGTCAACATTTCAATAGTGCCACAATTTTTTATTTAATATATTTATTATGACTTTATAATCAAAGTAAATATGAAAAAATAATGCCATAGTAGCAAATAATTCATGGTATAGAATAGAACCTCGACTAAAAGTACCAATTATAATAGGTTCACCTGCATAATCACAAAGGATGCATCATAAACCTGTAAAGTCATACAAAAGGCATTAGTATTATTAGCAATCTAATTACATTTTGGAGGGCAACAAAGGGAATCAAGTATGTGTCGGTAATTGAAAATTCCACATGTGATTAAAAAATATCCTCCAAATCTCTGATAAAAAATTATGAACAAATGATAGATAGTCTCATCTTATAAACAACATAAGAAACATTTGTTTCGGTTCACAATACCCTTAATGAAAAGTTTATCAAGTGTAGAGAGTCTATTAATGGAAGTAAGCCAATGTAATAAAGAAAATTTTGGGAATGTGACCTTTCAGTCATGTCAGTCGATATCACTTTGAGGGCAAGAGAGACTCATAAACAAAGTTATAAGTAGATAGTAAAGAACCCTAAAGTAATGATTTTCACACTATATGATCTTTAATATTATCAGATAAACACTCAGTATCCTTTAATTTATCCCATACAATATACAATGAAAGAGAATAGAAGTGAGGGTAACCCACGGTCCATTACCCACTATATCTAAGATCAAAAATACGAGCGATCAGATTTGACACGAATTAAAAAAAAAATTCTATAATGATTAGGTAAAGAACAACTCTAGGGTGGCAAAGGTCTAACCATAGGAATGTAGAGATTCTATTTTCAATAACATGCTTAATTAACAATTCAAGAAACTACTTTTGAGGTTTTTTTGAGGTTTCAGAAAGTAAACATGTGGGTATGTAAACTTCATATTGGTTGTCTCTATAAATAATGACTAGAAATCCACTTGCATCATCTACTTTGACATTTTCTTAATCCTATTGTTCATTACTTCGATAGTCAATTATTTGTTGGTCTCCTCGATTTTTAAAAAATTCCTTTATTTGCTCAGTTGGTACCCAATGTTGTTGAGGTTATACGAGGATTTATGGCTATAATTGAATTTTAAATTTTGATGATGAAACCAATTGATAAAGTTTATGATCTAATCTCGTTTTGAGTGACATAGGACTAACTTTGATCATGGAAAGATAATTAAAGTAGAAAGAATCAATGTTGGACTATAGTGAAACATGTCAGAAGATTGGTCATCGAACCAAAAAAATAGTTGACATATCGGCAAAAGGCTTCATGCCATGAATTCGGGCATCAGGCCAAAAAGAGCGAACACTGCGCACAAGAGATCAGAGTTGCAGAGGTCATCATGTTGATTGGGTAATACGTCGCAAGAGAGGATGATACGTCGAAGGTTCGAATGAAGCACCAGATGAACCAATGGCATGCTGGATAATATTTGATTAATGCTTTGTAATAATTATTTAAATCAAAGTAGTTTTAGTTCTAATTGGGTTGGTTTAAAATGAAATTATGAGCCAACTAGGCCTGAATCAGGACTGATTTAGGCTGAATGGATGGCTCAATCAGTGACCTAGAGCCACATCAAGCGATGGCACCACCAAGGTTGACGGTGGAACCTCTTGAGGCTCAATCTCCCAGACTGAGTTTGGATAGTAATACCGCCAGATTGGGCGATGGTGCCACCTAGAGATAATCTCCCAGATAGTATTAGGCAGTGGTATCGTTAGACTAGGCGATGGTACCATCCAGCGTCAGCGGACCCATGAAACCTAGGATGAGACCTTTTTTAGCTCTATTTTTGAAGTCAATTAGAGTCTATAAATATCTCAGCTATTTCTGCTTGAAGAATATGAATTAGAGTAGAAAGGAGTTATGATTCTGAGTGGAAAAATTATGAAACAGTGCTAAGTGTCCTCCTCCTCCTACATAAAGTCTTCTTGTGATCATACTAAGAGAGGCGTGAGGCTTTGTAAATGTTATTTTCTAAACCTATGAAAAGGAAAAAAAGGGTTGTAAGAGAGTAGTTGGTCTTTGCCCATTAAAGGAAGACCGTTAGTGGATGCCGGTGGCCTTGACGAAGGAGAAATCAGGAGTGGATGTAGGTTGGATGACTGAATCACTATAAATTAGTATGCATTTTCTTTCTACTTTTTGTTATCATTGCTATTACTTTCTGAGTTATTTGCTTATCACACTTACTCAAAGTCAAGCACACTTTCGATATTATTTTCGATACGGTTCTATCGAAATGGTTTTTTTTCTAAATTAAACATTTTTATCGATAACACTAATTCACCCAAAGTGCCGACTTGATCCTAACAGTTGGTATTAGAGCCACGTTTGTCTCATTTGGTTTAACACCCAAAGAAAAATATTTTTTTTAACTTTTAAGAGGGTCTTTCTATTTTTTGTCCTCCTCTGTTTAATGGGACGGACTACACATATTGGAAAACTCGAATGAGAGTATTCTTGCTTTCTTTGAATTTGAATTTATAGAATATTATCAAAAATAATTTTTAAAAGTCTTGTCAACTAATGAACTTATGGAATGATTTGGAGAAGAAGACTTTCTCTTTAAATACTAAAGGGATGAACGCTTTATTTTGCGCTCTTAATAAAAATAAATTTAGATTTTGATTTGTGAAACTGCACATGAAATTTGGCACACTCTTGAAATTACACACGAAGGCACAAGCAGAGTAAAATATTTCAAAATAAATCTTTTAATATATTATTTTGAATTATTTCGAATGAAACCAAGTGAAAACATTAGAGACATTTATACCCATTTTACGGATGTCATCAATGGTTTAAAAGCACTTGGTAAAAGTTTTTTGAATCTTGAACTTGTTAATAAAATTTTACATTCTCTTCCTAAAAATTAGGATCATAAAGTAATGATAATACAAGAGGCAAAAGGCTTGAACTATTTACCTCTTGAAGAACTTATCAGGTCTTTAATAACCTATGAAATGACTTGTATTGAAAATGATGAACATAAGAACAACCTTTCAAAGAACAAGAAGGTAATTATACTTAGAATGAAAGAATAGCACTTGAGTGATAACTCAAGTAATGATGATGATGAAATTGAACTTGTCACTATAAAGTTTAAAAAGTTCATGAAACAAGAATCAAAGATTAAAAATAATCTTATAAAGAAACAACCACTTGCTATGAACACAAGAAGCCAGGGCACTCCAAAGATTAGTATACAAAACTGAAGAAGAAGTTATCAAAGAAGAAGAAAGCACTCAAGAACAAATCAGTGCATTCGAAGACGAAGTGGCAAACTACATTTTGACGGCTTTCGACAACGAGGTAAGTAACTGAACCAAAACCTCTTTATTTTACTGTGAAATTACTTGATATTTTTTCATGAGCTTCCTGATGATTTTAATTTAGTTAGCAAGAAATATAAAATACCAAAATAAAAAAATGATCATGCTTTTCTTTCTAGATTAAAAATAAGAGCATGACTATTACATATTAATTTCTTGCACTAAGTATAAAGTGTTAGACTTACTTAAGAAGGAAAATGTATTATCATTGTAATTAAAATGATAAATCAAATCTTTTGTTTGAAGATGCCTTATGTTTAATATGTTATATTTTTTGTCTTGATGATTTTCATGATAAAATTTATTTTTTGGTCTTCAACATTGATACATGTTTTTATTTGGCATAAAAAGACAAAGAGTATGAAATAAATCACATAAATTGAAATACATAAAAAGGGAATGCATTTTGAATCTCTATCTTATTGATTTTTTAATAAGAGATTAATAAATCTATTTGTCATTTTGAATCTCAAAGTGATTTTGATGATTTAATGATTTGAATTTGAATAAGCTTTATCATGATCTTGATTTCTCAATATTTATAACTTGAGATTTTCTTTATATGAATAAAGATCCCTTACTCCTTATTCTTGTATGATTCATGTATTTTATTAAATAAAATATTTTTCAAATAATTCATGACTTTTCTTTTGATTTCTCGAAATCATAACTTGATTTTTTTTTTATGAATCATGATGAATTGAGATTTCTTATGCATGAATCAAGTTCTCCTATATTCTTTTTACTATTTACTATCCAATTGAATTATGATTAGTATCATTGTTATTTTATCTCCTATGTTTCATTTTGCTAAAGAGAATATTTATGAATCATGATCTTGATTTATCGATACTTAATGCTTGAGATTTTTTTTATAAATTAAGATTTTTGATCTCCTAAGATTTCTTTTGGTTATTTACTAAAAGGGAGATTTGTTAAAATAAATCATATCTTTTAGTATTCATAACTTAATCCTTCATGATCTCTGATATTATATTTTTCATGGCATGATTCGTTTGTATTTATAGCTTGTATACCTCATGCAATGATTGAAATATTTTGCGCCATTCTATCATCTCATTCTTTTTGACAATGACAAAGGGGGAGAAAGACTTGCTAGCTTGCACATTTCAAGGAAGCAAAAAATTGCTAGCTTGCTCATTGCAAAGGAAACAAAAAATTACTAGCTTACACTTTTCAAAAGAGAAGAAAGAACTTACTATCTTGCATATCTTAAAAGAAACAAAACTTGCTAGCCTTTATACTTCGAAGAGAAGTAACACTTGCCAAATTGTTAGCTTGCATGTTATAAAGTAATATAAAATTTACTAAATTGCTAGCTTGTATGTTGTAAAACTTGTATATCTCAAAAACTTGCTAGATGCACTTTTTCTTTTTATTGATGACAAAGGGGGAGAAGTTATGATGATCATGCATGGAATGATATATTGAAAATATAATTATGCATAAAATTCTCATGAGTTTTTGAATTTAAAATTTTTATCAATATAATATATTGATATGGGAAGTTTAGCCCAAACTTCTTCATCAATTGGTTGTCATCACAAAAAAATAGGAAGATTGTTGAATCTCGAATTTTGACGATGAAACCAATTTATAAAGTTTGTGATCTAATCTGTGTTTTGAGTGACACAGGACTAAGTTCAATTATGGATTAACAATTAAAGCAGGAAGAGTCAATGTTGGGTCGAAGTGGAACATGTTAGAAGATTGGATGTCGAGTCGGAGAAACGGTTGACATATCGGTAGAAGGCTTCATGCCATGAATTTGGGCCTCGGGCCAAGAAAAACGGACATTGTCCCAAGGAGATCGATATTGCGGAAGTCAATATGTCGATTGGGCAATATGTTGCAAGAGAAGATGATGCGCTGAAGGTTCGGACGAAGCGCTAGATGAACCAATGACATGCCGGACAACAGTTGATTAATACTTTGTAATAATTATCTAGATCGAAATAATTTTAGTTTAATTAGGTTAGTCTAGAATGAAATTAGACCAACTCAATTAGGGGCCAACTGGGCCCAAATCAGAGCTGATTTGGGCTAAATGAATGGCCCAATCAGTGATCTGGAGCCATGTCAGGTGGTGGCACCACCAAGGTTGGCGGTGGAACCACTTGAGGCTCGACCTTCCAAGCTAAGTTTGGGTGGTGGTACCACCCAGATTGGGTGGTGGTACTGCCCAGTGTTAGATGATGGTACCATCAGACTAGGTTGTGGTACTGCCTAGAGTTAGTGCTATAGGCGATGGTACCGTCAGGACCTAGGAAACCCAGGATAAGACCTTTTTTAGCTTCATTTTTTAAGCCCATTTGGGGTCTATAAATACCCCAGCTATTCTTGCTTGAAAAACATGAATTAGAGCAGAAAGGGACTATGATTCTGAGTAGAAGAATTGTGAAAATGTGCTAAGTGTCTTTCTTCTCCTACTTAAAGTCTTGTAATTATACCAAGAGAGGTGTAAGGCTTTGTAAAGGTTATCTCCTAAACTTATAAAAAGGAGAAGAGGATTGTAAGAGGGTAGTTAGCCTTCGCCCATTGAAAAAAAATCCATTAGTGGATGTCGGTGACCTCGACGAAAGAGGAATTGGTAGTGGACGTAGGTCGAACAACCGAACCACTATAAATTAGTGTGTATTTTCTTTTTGCTTTTCATTATCATTGCTATTACTTTTTAAGTTATTTTCTTATTACACTTACTCAAAGTCAAGCACACTTTCGATATCATTTTTGATATGGTTCTATCGAAATAAACATTCTCATCTTTCGCAAGTAGTATGGTTAGATAGATTCACCACTCCTTTGCACACAGTGGATGCCTTGGTTATGGGGATTCCTTCCTCAATTAGGATTTTCTCTTTTGTCATTTCTTTGGGAGTTATTGTCGGCTCATCATCTTTCTCTATGCTTATATGTATGATGCCATAAATTGCTGCATTTGTTTGATGTAAAATTACTTACAAGGGAAAAAATTGATACTGACTATTGGTGGTGATATATGCTTCCATTGCATGTTACATGTGGTCATGATGGACCTTCCCCCTTGGAGACCTACAAATCTTCTTAAAGACCAACTTCGAGTAAATTATCTCCTAAAGGATGTCGTGAAGTCCTACCTTTGATAAGAGGCATGATCACTTCTCCTCTAGTTATGGATGTTTTTATTGTTAGGATCATAGTAACACTAAGTGTTGGAAAATCTACGATGACATCATATACGTAGTGGAAGAACAAAAATAAAAAATCATAGATTTCTTACAAAAAAAGAGGTTCTTAATATCGTGCAAAATTTGGTGTGCAAAAACCCACGAAATCGAAAAACTATATGTAAGAAAATTACCTATAGAGATCGTATATCCCTGAATATATGTAGATCTGTGAGATTGGATGAAGGAGTTCAAGTGTCCTCCTCTCAAGTGATAATCCACATGGCAAGGGTTATGATAACGCTCCTCAAATCGCTGCTTAAAACTCCTCGCTATATGCACTATGTGTTGGGATCTAGAGTGGCACTAAAAGGGGGTGAATTAGTGCAGCAGTTAAGAATGATAAATTTTAGCAATTTAAACAAGTTCATACGTTGAAAGCTTCATAGGATAAAATTACGTTTTGATGAAAATCGATTTTCATTAAAGTGTATCATAAATGCGTTTAGCTTGAAAGCATTAAGAGAGGAAGGAGGGTAGTGAACAAGTAAAGAAAATATATTTGCAGAAAGATAAAGTGCAATAAGGTAAATGCAAACCGATTTTTATAGTGGTTTGGTCATCCGACCTACGTCCACTCCCGATTCCTCTTCTCTTGAGGCTACCGGCTTTCCACTAGCTATCTTCCTTCCAACGGGTGAAGACAAAACTCCCTTTTACAAACTCTGTTTACAAAGCTTCCCTCAACACCTCTCTTAAGAACACTACTAAACTTTCGGAGGAAGGATTTCTACTATAAATGATAGAGTTTTCCCTTAGTTTTCTTGCACACTTCTTATTGTCCCAAACAAGAACATCTAGAGTATTTATAGACCCCAAGAGGATTCAAATTTGGAGCTCAAATATGAATCACCCCAGATTTTTGGGGTACTGACGGTGCCACCGCCAGCCTGACTTTGACATTGGGCGGTACCACCGCTCAGTCTAGCGATACTATTGCCTGACACACTGACATAGTCAGTGTATTGGGCAGTACCATCACCTAGCCAGCGGTGCCACCGCCTAGGCACTCTGCCCTAGGATAGTACCACCACCCAGATCACCTAGGAGATTGAACCTTGGCGGTACCATCGTCAGACAGGGTTCAGCAACCTTGTTTGGGCCTTTCATTTAGCCCAAACCTGTCCGAGTATGGGCCCAACTAGCCCATAACTGGGTTGGCCCAATTACAACCCAATTAGTCCTTAATCTTACTTTGATCTAGATAATTATTATAATACTTAATCAAAATATCGCCCGACACATTATTGGCATATCGGTGCTTCGTCCGTTTCTTCGGCTCATCGTCCTTTCTTGCAGTTTGTTGCCTAATCAGTAGTTGATGCCTGCAACCCTAATCTTCTTGGCGCAACTCCGCTCTTCCTAACCCAATGCCTGATTTCTTTGTTCGAAGCCTTCTACTGATCGTCGACCGGACCTCCGGCTCGATGTCCAATCTCCTGACGTGTTTTCCTCTAGCACAACATTGATTCTTCCTGTATCAATTGTCTAAGTTTGACCGAGAGTAGACCTGCGTGACTTAAAATGTAGTTAGATAAATAAAACATGATTAATTAGTTTCATCATGAAAATCTGAGATTCAACAATCTCCCCCTTTTTGATGATGACAACTAATTGACGACGGAGTTAACCTTAACTCCCCGGATTTTAAACAAACTCCCCCTATCAATATGCCATATTGATAGAACACTTGAATTATACAAAATCCAAGCAACATGTATCAAAAACATATTTATAAAAAATATCATGCAAATATATAAAAATATACAATACAACATATATTGCATGAAGTCATCAATCTCCTTCTCCCCCTTTGTCATCAACAAAAAGAAGAAGTAACATTTAGCTAATTTAAAAGATATGTAAGTTTTACAAACATATTAGCTAGATTTTCATCAACATTCAACATTCAACATTCAATCATGACAAATTTCTCATTCTTTCTAAAGATAAGCAAGATAGCAATTTTTCATTCTTTTCTTGAGATGTGCAAGTTGCACTTTCTTTGTTTCCTTTGCAATATGCATGCAGTTTTTGTTTCTTCTCTCTTGAGAAGTACAAGCTTGCAAGTTTTGCTTCCTTTGCATGCTAGAAATTTTGCATTTATTTGCAATATGCAAGCTAGTAAAACTCTTCTCCCCCTTTGTCAAAGTCAAAAAGAAAGGGAGGATCAAATAGAAAGATTTTCTTTATATCCTCTTTTCATATCATTTATCAACTTGCATCAATAAAAATTTTCATCAATCTTCAAATCATGACAACCAATATAAAGAATCAAGATCTCAATAAGAATCAATTCGTGAATACTAAAGATATGATTCATGGTTCATTGAAATTCTTTTTAACAAGATCAAGATCAAGATTCAATGATTCATCATAAATCAAATTGATTTTCAATCATCACATAAGACATACAAGCCAAAGTAATCATGTCATTTCTAAGTCATGAAAGATATGAAACAAAAGCTCAAAAAAATCAAGAGGAACATGATTCATTTGACAAATCCTTTTAATAATGATTCATCATAAAAGATATCAAGATCGCATTTCATAAAGAAAAATTCAAGTATCAAGATCATGAATTCATAAAAATTCAAGTATTGAATTTTGAGAAATCAAAAGACAAGTTATATTTCCTTTGGAAACTTCTCTTTTGATGAATGAAATAATTATGGCATGCGATCTTGATTTGAAAAAAATTTTCAAGTTATAATTATCAAGATCGTGGATCGTAAATATTTTCTTTAGCAAAGAATCACATGAGCACTTGATTATTGCATAAGAATTCTCATTGCATCATGATTTATGAATTCTTTCTCTACAACATGAATCATAAGAGGTATAATAACAATAATATTAATCATGATTCATTTGGTAGAAAATAGCAAAGAGAACACCTTGATTTATGCATTCGAGCTCTCATTACTCAACATGTCATGATTCCAACAAAGGAAGGTTGTGATTCCAAAAGTTTAGAAGTCATGAATCATTCTAAAAAAATCTCATTCTAGTTCAATTCATCAACTCCAAACATATCATCAAAATCACATTCAAGAAATTCATGAGATTCATAATATTAACTAAATGAATTCGTTGATCTCGATAGGATAGAAAATACATTGTGTTTCAATTTATGTGAATCTTCATATAAGTATGCCTTTGTTTTTATATGCCATTCAAAACCAAAAGACAAACTTCATCATAAAAATCACCAAGACAAAATATAACACATTATTTCAAAACATAAGATTCAATTTATGATAATGTGTTTCATTTTATAATCAAGCCTTTGCCTTCAATAAAAACAAGTATTAACATACAAGAGCAAAAAGGCAAATTTCGTAAAAGAAATCATCAAGCATAATCGCATAAATTCGGAATCATAAAAAATCTTTCATTTGGAAAATATATTAAGAGCAATGGAGATTGATTTTATGTATGCATGCTCAAATCCTTTTTGTATTAGAGGATGTGTATCAAGTTCAAAAATCAAAACACAAGTTTCATTAAAACTAACACGTCATCTAAAAATTTCATCATAAAAACCATTAAGGCCAATACAACATGTCAATTATACATCATCTTCAATTTATCATGATAATATATTCTCCTTTTTATGTGTTTTATTTCATGCAATCATGTTCAAATTTTATATGAAGACCATCATCGTATAAATTTGAAGTACAAGTTTTGTCATCAAAATCATCAAAACCAAACATATTAAACATAAAACATCATGATAGTGCATTTTTCATTTTTATGTGTTTCACTTTAAGTTGATTGATCTCGTATAAGCATGTTCACATTTTCGCATAAAAGCCAAGCATCATATAAATTTGAAATCATTATCAAAGCCATATTTCTTTCATTCAAAATTTTTTTGATAGCAATATAGGTTAGGTCTTTTAGTTTTGCAATTAATTTCATGAAGACATGCATCTTCTAAAAATTTCATCATAAAAATGATTAAGACTTATTAATCCAAGATAGAAGTTTTCAAATTATAAGCATGATACAAACATCTATCATCAAAAGACTTTCAAGAAATTTCATACATAGATATGTATCATGTTTAAAATTGAAAACCGATATGAAAAGCATACATAGAACTTATCTTTATAGGTGTACATGCATTTCATCATCTTAATTTGTCATAAAAATAATTAGACTAAAAACACGTTAATCCAAAACATAGAATTTCAAATCAACAATACATCAAATCCTTATTGCATGATACCATAAAATCATTAAGCATAAAAGCCAAAATCATCAAGATATACACTCATGGATTAATCTTAGGTGTACACGCATTATCACAAATCATGCAAGTATCATTTTAATTTTTACTTTTCAAAAATTCTAGAAATAAAAGCATGATATAATTTTTGAAAATAATTTTTTGTTTATTTTCTACTATCTAAATTTACCACTCATGAAAAGACATCATGTAATTTCAAAATAGTTCAAGGGAGTTTTGGTTAAGTTGCTTACCTTGTAGTCAAAGCTCGTCAAAGCGCAATATGCATGTCGCCTTTGGATGTTCTTGATTCGTCCTTAGGTGCCTTTCTCGTCTTTGGCCTCTTCCTTCGTTCAAGTTTATTTTTGATTTTAAATTTTTGTTTAATGAATTTATTAAAATTCATTAAAAGTTCAATGTCCTCACCACTTGTGTCATCACTCAAGTAGCATTTCATAGTCCAGAGTTACAAATCCTTTTTGTTCTTTGGAAGGTGATTCATGTGTTCATTGGGTTCTAAGAAACTCATTTCATAGGTCATTAATGACCCGATTAGTTCTTCCAATAGAAAGTTATTTAAATCTTTTGATTCTTATATTGCAGTTACTTTAGGATCCCACCTTTTTGGAAGGGATCTTAAAATCTTGTTTACGAGATCAAAATCCAAAAACAAAATAACAAGGCTCTGACACCAATTGTTGGAATCTAGAGCGGCACTAAGAGGGAGGGTGAATTAGTGTAGTGGTTAAGAACGATAAATTTTGGCAATTTAAACAAGTTCGTACGTTGAAAGCTTCATAAGATAAAATTATGTTTCGATGAAAACTGATTTCAATTTAAGTGTATCACAAATGTGTTTAGCTTGAAAGCATTAAGAGAGGAAGGAGGGCAGTGAACAAGTAAAGAAAATAGGTTTGTAGAAAGATAAAGAGCAATAAGGTAAATGCAAATCAATTTTTATAGTGGTTCGGTCATCTGACCTATGTCCAATCCCGATTCCTCTTCTTAGGCCACTAGCTTTCCACTAGCTATCATCCTTCTAACGGGTGAAGATAAAACTCCCTTTTATGAACTCTGTTTATAAAGCTTCCCTCAACACCTCTCTTAAGAACACTTCTAAACTTTCAGAGGAGGGATTTCTACTATAAATGATAGAGTTTTGTTGAATCTCGGATTTTGATGATGAAACTAATTGATTGTGATTTGTAGTCTAATTGCTTTTTGAGTTACGCAGGTCTACTATCGATCAAGATTAGACAGTTGACGCTGGAGGAATTGACATTGCGCCGGAGGTGATCACGTCAGGATATTGGATGTCGAGCTGGAGGTTCGGTCGACTATCGGCAGGAGGCTTCGGACGTCGGGCATCGAGCCAAGAAGTGCAGAGTTGCGCCATGGATATCAAGGTTGCGGAGGTCAACCGTCGATTGGGCAATAAGCCGCAAGAGAGGACGATGTGCCGAAGGATCGGATGAAGCGCCGACCAATGACGTGCTGAGCAACCGAATGTCAATTCGCATTATAATAACTGTCTAGATCGAAGTAGAGTGTTTGGTGTTTATGTGTGCAGGAGTAACTACGATAAGGATGAAGACGTAAAGCGAAACAAAGAGTCGAAGTCAAGTACGATGGATCATTGGGAGTTCGAGTGTTTGATGGAAGTTCGAAGATTCGTTGAGGTCTTTGCTTAAACGCCGAGAACGCAGTAGGAGCTTGCCGAAGGGTTTTCGGAAGTTCGCCGGAAGGTTCATCGGAAGTTCACGGAGCTTGCCAAGAAAGATCGGAGCTTACCAAAGAAGCTCGGCGGAACTCACCAAAATCATCGTGGAGTCTGAGAGCTTGCCGGGAGTCCGCAGGATGGTTTCCGAGGGATCGTCGAAAGACTGCCGGAAAATCACCGGAAGCTCGCCGGAAGAAGACTTAACTTGCGGACTCTGTAATAGCTTAGGAATGTCTTTAATTTCATAGTTAGCACATTAATTTGGGTTAGGATTAGGTGTTAATCCTTTACCCAAGTATGGGCCCATTGGGCCTTGTTTGGGACCGGTTTGGGCCGAGTTTTCGGCCCAAACCAAGAGTGGATATGTGCTGGGCGGTGGCACCGCCCAGCAACAACCAATGTGCTGGGCGGTGGCACCGCCAAAGAATTATGCGGCAGGCGTAGCACCGCCAAAGCAGAGCAGCGAGTGCAAGAGCACCGCTTAGCTGGGGTGGGTGGTTGCACCGCCACCTAGGTAGTAGCACTAGTGCTACTACCCCAGTGCTGAAAGCCAAAGCGTAGCACCGCCTGGCGGGCGCGGTAGCACTGCTGCTGTCAGGCAAAGAGCACCGCTGGGTGTGTCGATCAAGATCGATCTTGTGACCGAGAAACTCAAAAAGGTTCATATTTTGGCTCTAAGTTTGGGCTCCAAATTTGAATCACTTTGAGGCTTATAAATTCCCCTCATTTCTCAGCTAAAAGTAAAACCTTTTTTGAGAGTTAGATTTGAGCAAAGTCTAGGGAAAGTAGCAGCTAATAAAAACCCTGTGAGAATGTAATAAACCCCACCTAGCCGCCTCTATCCTATAAAGAAGAGAGGCTAGGGTTTATATTTGGGTCTTTAGGCTTCTTAGCCACCGCCCCCCTTGTTACTGGGCCGGCCTGCTAAGGTTGAGGGCAAATTGGGTAGTTCACTTAGAAAGCAGCCCCTAGGGCTAGGGTTTGGAGCTCTATATAAGCTTGTAACCTCCACCTCTTTGGAATAAGAAAGATCAATCTACAATTGCAGCCACCAGTTACTTGGAGGGTGGAACCCCTATAGCGCTTCCAAGGGTTGATCCCCTAAAAATCAATCTCTATAGAATTCCTCCGGGGTTCTATTATCTGCATATCGAGCAGCGATCTTGCTGCTTTTGCTGCCATCCCCGCCGCCCACCATCAGCCCAAGCAATTCCCACAATTGCTCTTGACGTCATCATCTCCACCGTCATCTCCTCGACGTAGATCAAATCAATCTCTCGTCGCCACCTCTAATTGCATCGAGATTTGGTATTTTTCTACCACCAATACCTTTTGCTGCTGCAATTTTTTCATCTAAAATATCAAAAAGAAGTTTTTCTATTGATCCCTTGCTGCGAATTCCTTGCATCGCAAAAGTTACCATCTTTGCGAACGTAGGATTGCTACAGAAAATTTCAGCCGTGTGTTGTTGCCTTTAACCGATCTAATTGTTATCCTTTTTGAACGAAATTTTTTGTGCACCTCATAGATCATCTTGGCTCCCATCCATGATTGATCTATTATGGAATTCATCACAAAAACAAATTTGTGTGTTGCTGCAATCTCTCGTCACAAACTGTTGAAATTTTTTGATGAGAATTCTGCTATCGCAACTTGCACCGATTTCTTTACTGATTTGCTGCCGAAATTTCTTGATCCAATTTGTTATCCTTGTTGCTATCTAAACTAAGATTCTACCATCAAACCCCCTCCTCAAACCCCTAAGTTTTCGCTAGAAATTTCATCGAGAAACCACTATTTCTTCGACGACAATTCTGCTCTTACGAGACATCGCATATAGGCAGCAATTTCTACTGATTTTTGTCAAATCTTTGCTGCGAGCTACCATAGATCTAAAATCCTCTTCCCTAACCTTCATCCACTACCATCTCAGCCCAAAACTCTATCAAATCGCAGCCCCAAACAGCACCCAAAATAGCCATAAAACAAGCCTAAATCACAGCCTACATTCACCAATCCACCAACCCTTTCAACCACCACTTCTCTCAACCAATACATGTCTTTAACTCGACAGAAAAAAAGAGATCTTAATATTACAGATTTGGAGACATATGCTATGGCATCCGAGGAGGCAATTGATGCTAAATTCGAAGCCTTCGAGACACAAATAGAGGAGAAGATTCGGACTCTCTTTGCCGAACTTAGTTTGGGTCGACCCCCGAGCCCAAAGAAATCACATCAAGGGGAGAGCTGTAATCGAAGAGATGACCTCCAGGAGAGGGGAGGCTCTATGACTGATCCCTACTATCCATGCATGAGGGTGGACTTCCCTAGATGGGAAGAAGGTGACCCGATTGGTTGGATCTCGCGCGCGGAGCGATATTTTCGGTATCACAAAACCGCGGATGCATCTATGGTAGAAATTACAGCTATACATCTTGAAGGGGATGCCATACAATGGTTTGATTGGTTTGAACACACTCATGGAGTCCTCTCATGGCGACAATTCAAAGAAGGACTGCTGATCCGCTTCGGACCAACGGATTATGAGAACATCGACGGACAACTAGCAAAGATCCGACAAACCTCCACCATCCAGGAGTATCAAACCAGGTTTGAAAGATTATCTAATCAAACTCATGATTGGTTTGAAAAACAGTTATTGGGGACATTTATTGAGGGCTTGAAGCCAGAGATCCGGGGAGAAGTTAAAGCACGATAACCGTACACGCTTATGGCAGCCATCTCTTTCGCACGACTTCAGGAGGAGCGATTGAACCACGAAGCCCAGAGGACTAGGGTCGCTCCCTGACCAGCAATATTGAAGCCCTCAGCCCCTCCTACTATCATCCGAGCTCCTGCACCAAAAAGGTTGACAAGAGAAGAGCTTCGAGACTGATCTGCCAAGGGGTTATGTTGGCATTGTGACGAGTCGTGGAGCCGCGAGCATCACTGTAAAAAGGGGAGACTTCTTGTGATTGAACCAGTGGAAGAAAAGATTAGTGAACAGCTAGAAGAAAGTATTGAACATGAGGATGAAGATGTGGAAGAAGAGCCACAATCGATCGACTTTATGGTACATGCGCTAGCCGGCTACTCAAATCCGCAAACGATGAAAGTTGGAGGCCTGCTCAAACAACAATCAATCACCGTTCTCATCGATACAGGCAGCACTAATAACTTTCTAAATAGTAAAGTTGCTGCTCGGATGGCGCTCCACATTGAAGGTTGCAGCAAGTTTGACATAAAGGTCGCCGACGGCCAAATCCTAAAATGCGACCAAAGATGCCCGTAGGTGAAACTATTACTACAGGACCAAGAAATTGTTGTCGACTTCTTCCTCCTACCAATTGATGATTATGAGGATATGCTGGGCATAGAATGGCTAACGACACTAGGTGATGTTTCTTAGAACTTTTTCAAATTGATTATGAAATTCTATTACAAAGGTAAACATGTCACCCTACGCGAGAAGCGCGGAAGCAATGTAACCACCGTTTCAACCCAACGAATGGAGAAAGTTTTACACAAGATAAATAGTGGCTTTCTTATGCATCTCCAGTAGCAACCAAAGGGGGAGAAAACAGAAATTAAAAATCAAAATATCACCCAACCGCTTGTTGAATTTGATGATGTTTTTGCTTTGAACCGCGCGGTCTTCCTCCTACTCGCAACATGACCACCGATTCCAATCCTTCCGGCAAACCACCAGCAAACACTCGGCCTTACCACTATCCTCATGTCCAAAGGATGAAATTGAGAAAATCGTGAAGGAAATGCTCAAATAGGGGTGATTAGACCAAGCTGCAGCCCCTACTCCTCACCGGTACTACTTGTGCGCAAGAAAGACGGAACTTGGCGGATATGCCGACTACCGAGCTCTAAATGACATCACCGTCAAGGATAAGTACCCCATACCAGTGGTGGATGAACTTCTTGATGAATAAAAGGAGCTCGAGTCTTCACGGTTGGACCTTCGATCCGGTTATCATCAAATTCGGGTATGTGAAGGCGACATCCCAAAACTGCTTTCCGCACTCACAACGGGCATTATGAATTCTTGGTAATGCCCTTTGGACTCACTAATGCACCTTCAACCTTCCAAAGTCTCATGAACGATATTTTTCAAAGCTTTCTTCGCAAATTTGTGCTGGTATTTTTCGATGATATTCTCATTTACACCCTTCTCTTGAGACTCACTTTCAGCACTTACGAATTATTCTCGATGATCCTTCGAGAGAATACTCTTTTGTTAAGCTATCAAAGTGCAGCTTTCTCCAGCAAAAAGTAGAGTATCTTGGGCATATAATATCAGAAGAAGGAGTGGCCGTAGACCCAACAAAAATTGAAGCAATGCAAGGCTGGCCGAAACCTACAAATGTGAAATTACTGCGTGGGTTCCTTGGACTAACAGGCTACAACCGAAAATTCATGAAGGACTATGGGAAGATTAGTGCCCCCCTCACTTCTCTACTGAAAAAAGATGCCTTCCTATGGTCGAACAAAGCCTCCGCTGCCTTCGATAGACTTAAGGCAGCCATGACGACAACACCGGTGCTAGCACTACCAGATTTCAGCCGACCCTTCATCATTGAGGCCGATGCATCTGGAGTTAGAATTGAAGCTGTTCTCATGCAAGATGATCGACCACTCGCATACACTAGCAAGGCATTGTCTCCCTCCCATCAAAAAATGTCTATCTATGATAAGGAGATGCTCACCATTATGTACGCAGTAACAAAGTGGAGACCGTACCTGATTGGCCGACGATTTCAGATTAAAACCGACCATAGAAGCCTTAAGTACTTTTTGGAGCAGAAGATGTCATCCCCGGAGCAGCAAAAATGGGTAACCAAACTTCTAGGATTTGATTATGAAATTATTTACAAAAGGAAAAGAAAACATTGTTGCAGATGCACTCTCACGGCTCCTCAAAGAAGCTGAATTTTTAGCTATCTCTCTTCCCCGCCACCGGCTTCCTCGAGGGCATTAGGGAGGAATGGAAGAAAGATCCAGAAACTAGCAACATCATCAAAAAATTGGAGGAGGATCCAAGTGCAATAGCTCACTATACTTGGGATTCGAGGGATCTACGCTATAAAGGTCGTATTGTGCTTATACCAAACTCCCCTTACATCAAAGTCATTCTGCATGAAATGCACTCCACACCTTCAGCAGGGCACTCCGGATTTCTAAGAACCTACAAAAGAGTGAAGCAAAACTTTTATTGGAAAGGGATGAAAAAAATTATTTCTGAATACGTAGCACAATGTGATGTATGTCAACAGCAAAAAGGTGAAACAGTGGCGAGTCCAGGGAAACTACAACCACTACCCATACCAGACTCGGTGTGGACTGACATCTCCATGGACTTCATCGAAGGGCTGCCACCTTCCAAAGGTAAAAGCACAATCCTTGTGGTGGTTGATCGACTTACGAAATATGCTCATTTTTGTGCTGTGCGCAATCCCTACACTGCTGTTAGTATTGCTCAGATTTTCATAGAAAATATTGTTAAACTGCATGGGATGCCAAGGTCCATTGTAAGTGATTGTGACAGGATCTTCACTAGTAAATTTTGGACCGAGTTATTTCAGTTACAGGGCACCAAACTCAAGATGAGCACTGCATACCATCCATAAACTGACGGCCAAACAGAAGTGGTGAACAGATGTTTAGAGACATACCTTCGGTGTTTCACTAGTGATCGACCAAAGGAGTGGACGAAATGGCTCCCCTGGGCCGAATGGTGGTACAATACTACATATCATCCATCTACAAAATGTATCCCATATGAAGCATTATATGGTCGGCCGGCTCTTGTGATTCCAAAGTATGTAATTGGCTCGGCTAAGGTAGATCAGGTCGACCAAGATTTAATTGACAGGGACAAACTCCTACAGTTGCTAAAGGATAATCTCTCTACTGCTCAAGCTAGAATGAAGCAGCAAGCTGACACACGAAGAAGTGAAAGAGAATTTTTAGTAGGAGATTGGGTTTATCTTCGCCTACAACCATACAAGCAACTATCCATCAACACATGAGCATCCATGAAGCTATCTCCATGTTTTTATGGGCCCTATCAGATCATAGAGCGTATTGGAGCTGTGGCGTACAGACTTAAATTACCCGAATATGCCAAAATTCACCATGTCTTCCACGTGTCATGCTTGAAGCCCAAGTTGGGAGAACACGAGACACCCCAGATCCAATTGCCCAACACCACTGATGATGGAAATATTCAAGCCCAACCACAAGCCATCCTCGACCGCAGAGTCGTGATATGTCGTCGACGTCCCTCTCTGAAGTACTAGTACATTGGACTAATTTACCACTCGAAGATGCCACATGGGAATCATATGAGGAGTGAAGTCCCGGTTCCTCGAGTTCATGGAACCCCAACCTTGAGGATAAGGCTGATTTGAAGAGGGCGGCTTGATAGGACCCTAGCAGGTTAGGTCCTACTCAACCATGTAGCACTAATAAAAACCCTGTGAGAATGTAATAAACCCCACCTAGCCGCCTCTATCCTATAAAGAAGAGAGGCTAGGGTTTATATTTGGGTCTTTGGGCTTCTTAGCCGTCGCCCCCCTTGTTATTGGGCCGCCCCGCTAAGGTTGAGGGTAAATTGGGTAGTTCACTTAGGAAGCAGCCCCTAGGGCTAGGGTTTGGAGCTCTATATAAGCTTGTAGCCTCCACCTCTTTGGAATAAGAAAGATCAATCTACAATTGTAGCCACCAGGCTACTTGGAGGGTGGAACCCCTATAGCGTTCCAAGGGTTGATCCCCCTCAAAGATCAATCTCTATAGAATTCCTCTGGGGTTCTATCAGGCTCCAGATTTGAATCACTTTGAGGCTTATAAATTCCCCTCCTTTCTCAGCTGAAAGTAAAACCTTTTTTGAGAGTTAGATTTGAGCAAAGTCTAGGGAAAGTTTTCAATTGCTTAAGTGTTCACCTCCTTCTCTTTGTGAAGACTTGTAAGAGTGTGAACCTCTTGTAAAAGGGTTGTAAGAGGGGTATTTGGTCCTTCCCCTACAAAAGGATTTGCTAGTAGAAGTTGGGAGCCTCATCGGAGAAGGCTTCAGAAGTGGATGTAGGTCGGATGACCGAACCACTATAAATCGGTTTGCATTTACGTTCTTGCTATTTACTTTGCTGCAAACTCTTTCCACTTGCTACCTTATTTACTCAACTTCATTTTCATCTCCTTACATATGCTTTAAAGTTAAAACGCAATCTTTCCAGGTTCAAACGAAATGCTGCATTCATTCGTACGAAGTTTCCGAACTTGTGTTAATCGCTGAAAAATCTATCGTTCTTTACCGCTGCACTAATTCACCCCCCCCCCCTCTTAGTGCCACTCGATCCCTAACAATTGGTATCAGAGCCATGTTCTTTCTCTTTCAGATTTACACCCGTGAGAAATGGCTCTAAATGGTTTTCAAGAGGGCTTTTCGGTTTTTCGTCCACCATTCTTTAACGGATCGGACTACACTTATTGAAAAACTCGAATGAGAGTTTTTATACTTTCAATGGACTTAGATTTATGGAACATTATTGAAAACGGTTTTCAACTTCCCTCTAAACCGACGAACGAATGGTCGGACTTAGAGAGAAAATCTTTTTCCTTGAACGCAAAGGCTATGAATGCCTTATTTTGCGCTTTAGATAAGAACGAGTTCAATCGGATTTCAATGTGCGAAATGGCTTTCGATATTTGGCGAACACTTGAAATCATGCACGAGGGAACTAGTAGAGTTAAAGACTCGAAAGTAAACCTCTTATTGCATGATTTTGAGCTCTTCCGAATGACACCAAGCGAAACTATCGGCAATATGTACACCCGCTTCACGGATGTCGTCAATAGCTTGAAAAGTCTTGGTAAATGTTTTTCGAACTTTGAACTCACTAACAAGATTTTAAGATCCCTCCCAAAGAGTTGGGATCCAAAAGTAACCGTAATACAAGAGACTAAAAATTTAAATGATTTTTCATTAGAAGAACTAATCGGTTCACTAATGACATCTGAAATGAGTTTCTTCGAACATTTGGAATATGAACATATGAACCACCTTCTAAAGAACAAGAAGGATTTGGAACATTGGACAAATGAATGCCACTTGAGTGATGACTCAAGTGATGAGGACATTGAGGACATTGAACTTTTAATAAATCTTAATAAGTTCATTAAACAAAAATCTAAAATAGACAATAAACTTAAATGGAGGAAGAGGCCAAAGAAGAAGAAGAAGGCTTGCAAAGAAGAATCAAGTAGAGAAGAGGCAAAATGGGATTTGACGGTTTTTGACAATGAGGTAAGAAACTCACCCAAGTTGCTTCTACCTTATTTTGAAATTATATGATGCTTTCCATGAATGCTTAACTTAGTTAGTATGAATTTTTTTTTCATGCTTTTCTTGTGTTTTTAGAAGTTAAAAATTTTTTTAAAAATTATACTATGCTTTCTCCTTCCTAGTATTTTTGAAAAATAAAAATTATGAATGATATTTGCATGATTTATGATATTGCCTAGAATTAATCCATGCATGTGTATCTTGATGTTTTATATTTCATTTCTAAACATGATGCTTGATGATTTTGTATCATGCATGAGCTTTTGAAGTAATAAAGTGTCATATTGTGATGATGAAACTTATTTTTCGAATTTATAAATAAATGCATGATTTTGACAAAAATTTGAACATGGCCTTTTAACATAAAAATTGAAAGTGTGCTATCATTTTTATGTATTTGGTCTTGACGGTTTTATGACTAAGCTCGTGTTTTATTTTGATACATGTTTTCATAAAAATTTTAAATATGCTCACATCAAATTGCTTAAAATGAAAATGTATTTTTTTCATTCTATTGAGATGAATGAATTCATGTTATGAGACTTGTGAATCTCATGAAAATAAACATGATGAATATTTAACAAAATGAGCCTCATGTTTTCGTTCTTAATGATTTCTCTTGGAACTTGCTCTTTGGACCTATATGAAAAACATGAGTATACTCATATGAATGTCAAATCACTTGAAATGGAACACATAAAAAATGAGAAATTGCACTATCATGATACTTTACGTGTAATGCTTTTGATCTTAATGGGTTTAATGACAAACTTGTATTTTGAATTTATACAATGATAGGTTCCATATAAATATTTGAACATACATTATGAAATCATCATTGAAATGAAAATATTAAAAGTTTGTTATCATGCTTAATGACTTTGTGATATCATATCTTAATGACAAACTCATGTTTTGATCTTAAATTTGATACTCATCGTTTGATACATGAGCACACTTGTTTGAAACAAAATGAAACACATTATCATGATAAACTAAATCTCATGTCTTGAAACAATGTGTTGTTTTGACAATGTTTATAATGAAGTTTGTCTTCCAGTTTTGAATGTTTTGATTTGGCATATAAAGGCAAAAGACATACTTATATGATGAAATATAAAGAAATTATATTTACTATCTTATCGAGATTAATGATTTCATGATATCTTAAGAATCTCATAAATTATAGAAGTGATTTTGATGAATTGATTATGACTTGATAATTTGAACTTTTCTCTCATGTTTCAATACTACTTTGTATGCTTCATGACTTGTTGATTGAAATAATGATGTAGACTTTTGATATATCACTTGTCATGATTAATGCAAATTGCTAGCATTTTGAATCTTGAAAATGATTGCTTCTTTTTATCATTTACCAAAGAGTTGAACAATTCAAGTTTATGTCATTTGTGAATCTCACAAACTATGTTAATGATTTTGATGATTCGAACTTGAATGAGCTTTATCATAATCAAACTCTTGATATCTTAATATTTGATACTTGGAATTTCTTATGCATGAATCAAGTTGCTCTTTGTGCTATATCTTTTTAAATGAATCATGAGTCTTATTATCATATATTTCATAATATAGAAATGATAAAAATTCTTTGGCTTGTATGTCTTATGTGGTAATTGAAAAATAGATAATTGAAAAGAAATTTGCCTTATGATGAATTAATGAATCATGACTTGATCTATGAGAATGATATGTTTTTATGCATCATGATTCTAGGTTGTATATCCTTTATCATGAATTGGAACTTGATGCTAAAGAAAATATTTATGAATCATGATTTTGATTTCTCGGAACTATATGCTTAGAATTTGTTTTAAAATCATGATCTTAATCTTGCTAAAATAAAGTTATGAATCATGAATGATATTTTTTGGTTTTGATCCTTGTTGAATTTACATATTGATATCCTTCATGACATGATTTCTTTGCATTGTTGTCTTATTTGCATCATGTGATGATTGAACAATTGATGTGTATTTTTATTGATGGACTAGAACATACTTCAAACTTATAATTGATATGAAAAATGGCTTGTATAATCATTGTAATTTTTAGCCATTTAGTCCTCCCTTCTTTTTGACAAAGACAAAGGGGGAGAAAAATTGCTACCTTGCAATTTCAAAATAAGTTAAGGATTGCTATCTCAAAGGATGTAAATCTTGCTATCTTGACTATTTCAAAAGAAGCAAAATGTAAAACTTCAAAAATTTGAAATGTTACATTTGCCATGCCTTTATGTTTGTATGTTTTAATGAAAAGTTAGCATATATGTTTAAAGTAATTATATATAATTGCTAGCTCATTGTAAATAAAAAGTTGATAGCATGCAAAGGTGAAACTTAGTTACAAAAGAGAAGAATTGAAAGGAAGCTAACTTACGTGTCGCAAAGTATATTAGCTTGCTTATCATTATTGATTGCTTGCTTATCATCCTTTTCTCTCATATCATGATTTTTGACTCCCTTGAAATCATGACTTAATATGCTGAAAATTCATGTTGTAAATTTGTTATTTTGTCATGATCAAAGCATTGACTATTTGTACTCCATTTTATTTTTTACAAAAACAAAGGGGGAGAAGATTTATTGCTAGCTTATGCATCGCAAAGAAAAATTTTGGTAGCTAGAATATGCAAAGGAAGCAAAGAATGTGTAAACTTGCCATGATGAATTGTAATAAGCAAGTGATGGATTGCTATGCTTGGACATCCTTGAAAAACTTGCCATGATTGAATGCTGAATGATATGATAAATAGCTAGTGTGTTGTAAAAATTTGCATATCTTTTAAACTAGCTATGATGCTACTTCTCCTTTTTGTTGATGACATAGGGGGAGAAGTGGATTGATGACTTCATGCAATGTAATGATGCTTGAATATTTTATATATTTGCATGATGAATTTATATTTCTCACTACATGAATGATACATGTTACTTGGATTTGGGATAATCTAAGGGTTCTATCAATTGCATATTGATAGGAGGAGTTTGGTTAAACTCCGGGGAGTTAAGGTTAACTCCGTTAGTCATCAATTAGTCGTCATCATCAAAAAGGGGGAGATTGTTGAATCTCGGATTTTGATGATGAAACTAATTGATTATGATTTGTGGTCTAATTGTGTTTTGAGTTACGCAGGTCTACTATCGATCATGATTAGATAGTTGACGCTGGAAGAATTGACGTTGCGCTAGAGGTGATCACGTCAGGATATTAGATGTCGAGCTGAAGGTTCGGTCGACTATCGGTAGGAGACTTCGGACGTCGGGCATCGGGCCAAGAAGTGCGGAGTTGCGCCATGGATATCGGGGTTGCAGAGGTCAACCATCGATTGGGCAACAAGCCGCAAGAGAGGGCGATGTGCCGAAGGATCGGACGAAGCACCGACCAATGACGTGCCGGGCAACTGAATGTCATTTCGCATTGTAATAACTGTCTAGATCGAAGTAGAGTGTTTGGTGTTTGTGTGTGCAGGAGTAACTACGATAAGGATGAAGACGTAAAGTAAAACAAAGAGCCGAAGTCAAGTGCGATGGATCATTGGGAGTTCGAGTGTTCGATGGAAGTCCGAAGATTCATTGGGAGTGCTATCGGAACCGGCCGAGAACAAGTAGGGAGCTTGCCGAAGGGTTTTCGGAAGTTCGCCGGAAGGTTTGTCAGAAGTTCACGGAGCTTGCCAAGAAAGATCGAAGCTTACCAAAGAAGCTCGACGGAACTCGCCAAAATCATCGTAGAGTCCGAGAGCTTGCCGGGAGTCCGCAGGATGGTTTCCGAGGGATCGTCGGAAGATCGCTGGAAGCTCGCCGGAAGAAGACTTGACTTGTGGACTCTGTAATAGCTTAGGAATGTCTTTAATTTTGTAGTTAGCATATTAATTTGGGTTAGGATTAGGTGTTAATCCTTTAACCCAAGTATGGGCCCATTGGGCCTTGTTTGGGACCGGTTTGGGTCGAGTTTTCGGCCCAAACCAAGAGTGGATATATGTTGGGCGGTGGCACCGCCCAGCAGCAACCAATGTTCTGGGCGATGGCACCGCCTAGCAGCAGCTACGTGCTAGGCGGTAGCACCGCCAGCAAAGAATGTGTGTGTGCTAGGCGGGCACTACCCAAAGAACTAGCGTCTTTGGTGGTAGCACCGCCAAAGAAATAGCAGAAAGCCAGCGGTAGCACCGCCTGGCTGGGGTGGTTGCACTGCCCAGCGCTTGGAAAGCCAGGCGGTAGCACCGCCTGGCTGGGGCGGTAGCACCGCCTGGTGCCTGGAAAGCCAGGCGGTAGCACCGCCTGGGTGTGTCAGTCTGCCAGTACTGACAGCACCGAGAAACTCAAAAAGGTTCAAATTTTGGCTCCAAGTTTGGGCTCCAAATTTGAATCACTTTGAGGCTTATAAATTCTCCTCCTTTCTTAGCTGAAAGTAAAACCTTTTTTGAGAGTTAGATTTGAGCAAAGTCTAGGAAAAGTTTTCAATTGCTTAAGTGTTCACCTCCTTCTCTTTGTGAAGACTTGTAAGAGTGTGAACCTCTTGTAAAAAGGTTATAAGAGGGGTATTTGGTCCTTCCCCTACAAAAGGATTTGCTAGTGGAAGTTGGGAGCCTCATCGAAGAAGGCTTTGGAAGTGGATATAGGTCGGATGACCGAACCACTATAAATCGGTTTGCATTTACATTCTTGCTATTTATTTTGCTGCAAACTCTTTCCACTTGTTGCCTTATTTACTCAACTTCATCTTCATCTCCTTACATATGCTTTAAAGTTAAAACGTAATCTTTCTGGGTTCAAACGAAATGCTGCATTCATTCGTACGAAGTTTCCGAACTTGTGTTAATCGCTGAAAAATCTATCGTTCTTTACCGCTGCACTAATTCACCCCCCCTCTTAGTGCCACTCAATCCCTAACAAGTTTTCCCTTAGGTTTCTTGCATACTTCTTATTGTCCCAAGCAAGAATATATGGGGTATTTATAGACCCCAAGAGGATTCAAATTTGGAGCGTAAATTTGAATCACGTCGGATTTCCGAGGTACTAGCGGTACCACCGCCTGTCAATGTGATACCACTGCCAGCCTGACTTTGACGCTGGGTGGTGGCACTACTGGATAGGCGATACTACTGCTTGACACACTGACACGGTCAGTGTACTGGGTGATACCACCGCCCAGACCACCTGGGAGACTGAACCCTGGTGGTACCACTGCCCTAGTCTGGTGGTGCCATCGCCAGATAAGGTTTAGCAACCCTGTTTGGGCCTTTCATTCGGTCCAAACTTGTCCGAGTATGGGTTGAATTGGCCCCTAACTGAGTTGGCCCAATTACAACCTAATTAGTTCTTAATCCTACTTTGATCTAGATAATTATTAAAATACTTAATTGAAATATCGCCCGGCACGTCATTGGCACATCGACGCTTCGTCTGTTTCTTTAGTGCATTGTCCTTTCTTGTAGCCTATTGCCCAATTAGTAGTTGACGCCTGCAACCCTGATTCTCTTAGTGTAACTTCACTCTTCCTGACCTGATGCCCGATTTCTTTGTTCGAAGCCTTCTGTCGATCATCGACTGGACCTCCAACTTGACATCTAATCTCCTGACGTATTTTCCTCTAGAGCAACATCGATTCTTCCAACATCAATTATCTAAGCTTGATTGAGGGTAGACTTGCGTAACTTAAAACATAGTTAGATAAATAAAATACGATCAATTAGTTTCATCATCAAAATCCGAGATTCAATACTATACAATCAAGAAGGGGTCGACCCTTCTTGCTGTCCACACGCTCTAAACTAGGGCTGCTGGCTGAGGAGGAGAGGGGGAGGAGAATAGGAATATTAGGATCGAGGGTGGCACTAAGAGGGGGGGGAGTGAATTAGTGCAATAGTTAAGAACAATAAATTTCGGCGATTTAAACAAGTTCGGAAATTTCATACTTTGAAAACTTCATTTCGATGAAATCCGATTTCGATTGTGTACAAACTTAAAATGATTTGTAAGAAGGAGATGAGGAAGTGGAGTAGCAAGTAATTAAGGTTTGCTGAAATATAGAGAACAATAGTAAATACAAACCAGGATTTTTATAGTGGTTCGGTCATATGACCTACGTCCACACCTGATTCCTTTTTTCTTGAGGCCACCGGCTTTCCACTAGCTATCCTCCTTCCAATGGGTGAGGACAAGTTTCTTTACAGTGCTCTCTCATTTTTACGGGCTTAGGAGGTAACCCTTATAAGCACTCACTCCTCTCTTTAGGCGGAAAACTAATGAGAGCTAGAGGAGGGATTTCTAAAGAGAATTCTACAGTGTTTTCTCTCTTTTAAGTTTAGTGTGATTGTGCTTCAACCCTAGGATGGAAGGAGTTTTTATAGGCTCCAATTAGATTCAAACTTGGAGCCAAAAATCATCCCATCCCAAGTCTACCGGGTTCTGATGGTACCATTGCTTGTCACTGGCGGTACAACCACTAGTCTGACTCTGACACTAGGCGGTACCACCACTCAATCTAGCAGTACTATCACTTGACACACTGACATGGTCAATATACTGGGTGGTACCACCGCCCAGCCAACGGTGCCATTGCCCAGGCACTCTACCCTAGGGTGGTACCACCACCCAGTCTGGGTGGTATCATCGCCCCAAACTACTTGGGAAGCTGGACTTGGGCGGTGCTATCGCTAGACAATGTCCAGTACTCCTGGTTAGGCCTTAAACTTGGCCCAAACCGATCCAATACTGGGCTCAATTGGCCCCTAACAGGATTAAAGGATTAACACCTAATCCTAACCCTAATTATATGCTAACTACGAAATTAAAGATATTTCCTAAGCTATTACAAAGTCCGCAAGTTAAGACTTCTTTCTCCGGTGAACTTCTAATGGTCTTCCGACGAACCCTCGGATATTATTCTATGAACTCCCGACATGATCCTGGACTTCACGATTGATCTTGGCGAGTTCTAATGAGCTTCTTTGACAAGCTCTGATCTTTCTCGATAAGCTCCGCAAACTTCCGAAAACCCTTTGGGAAGCTCCCTACTCATTCTCGGCCAGTTTTGGCAGTACTCCCGTTGAATCTTTGGACTTTCATCGAACTCTCGAACTCCCAACGATCCATCGCACTTAACTCCGGCACTTTGTTTCACTTTATGTCTTCATTGTTATCGTAGTTAATCCTGCACATATAAAACTTAACTCTACTTCGATCTAGATAGTTATTATAACACAAATTGATATTTTGTTGCCCGGCACGTCATTGGCCTATTGGCGCTTCGTCCGATACTTCGGCAAATCATCCTCTCTTGCGGCCTATTGTCCAATCGACGGTTGACCTTCGCAACCCCGATATCCTTGGCACAACACCACTCTTCTTGGCTTGATGCCTGACGTTTGAAACCTTCTGCCGATTGTCCAATATCCTGATATGATTTCCTCCGACGCAATGTCAATTCCACTTGTGTCAACTGTCTAATCCTGATCAAGTAGACCTGCGTCACTCAAAACGTAGTGAGACAATAAAACATAATCAATTAGTTTTTTTCATCAAAATCTGAGACCTAACAAGGAGGTGGCTACTAAAAAACTCTAGTCTACGGGCCTTTGGTTCCCTCCTATTTATAGAGGTCCCCTATCAGCTTAACTATAATGGTTCATGCCTTATTGAGTATTTGTTAAGACTAAAATCGATGATGGGGAATAAAAAAAGGCAACAAACAAGGAAAGACTTTTGTATATGAACAAATACTAGCAGGCCGTAACACACAGCAAAATTAAACAGAAATCACAAAATAGAACACTAAGATTTACGTGGAAAACCCCTTCAACGTGAAGTGTAAAAATCACGGGGCAAATTAGAGAAAATCCACTATAGAAATAATGAATATATAATTCTTGAATCTCTTGCCCAAAACCCAAGCAACAATCACAAGAGAATAACTAGGATACAAGGATCACATCACTGTGCACAATATCCAAAACTTCCCCAAGCAAGCACAGTAAAAATTCACTATAGATCTGATCTAACCTGAGATGAGAAATTGTTTGGATGAATGAGAACAATTTCTACGTTTTCCTTGACTTCTTCCCTTTCTTTTTCTCTTATTTTTCTACCCTTTTCTCCTCTCTTTGAATCTCCTTTTGCTGCTACGAAGTTTCTACCCTTTGCTGTAGTTTTCTCTTTAATTTCGTAGCCACCATTAGCCCCTATTTATAATTAGGGTTTAGGTTAAGTTAGGGTTTAAGAGGAAAGAGATGGGCTATGGGCTGATAAAGCCCATATGGGCTGAATTTGGGCTGTCAGCCCAACAACCTTCCCCTTCAGCCCATAAGGGAGGCTGTCTCTTTTGCTCCTTAATGTAAATCCATGCCGACCAACTGTCGGCACATCTCCTGCCTCTCTTTTGGTAAGGTCTTTGTCAACATGTCTGCTCCATTATCATCTGTATGAATTTTCTGAAGTTGCAACTGCTTTTCTTCAAATACATTTCGAATCCAGTGATATCTGACATCTATATGCTTTGACTTAGAATGAAAAATTGGGTTCTTACATAAATGGATGGCACTCTGACTATCACAATACACTACATAGTTTTCCTATTTTAAACCCAATTCTTGTAAGAATTCTTTCATCCATAACATTTCTTTGCAAACCTCTGTAGCAGTAATATATTCTACCCTTATGGTGGAGAGAGCAATACACCTTTGCAATCTGGATTGCCATGACATAGCTCCCCCTGCAAAAGTAAGTACAAAACCTAATGTGGATTTCCTTGTATCAATATCTCTAGTCATATCTGCATCTGTATAACCCGTTAGCACAGGTGGTCCACCTCCAAAGCTTAAACAAACCTTAGAGCTTCCTCTGAGATATCTTAAGATCCACTTCACTGCTGCCCAGTGCTCTTTGTTTGGATTTGCAAGAAATCTACTAGTAAAACCCACTGCATATGCGATGTCCGACCTCGTACATACCATTGTATACATTAAACTTCCAACTGCTGAAGCATAAGGAACCTTTTGCATTTTCTTCTTCTCCTCATCACTTGACGGACTCTGTTCTAAGCACAACTTGAAGTGACCTGAAAGAGGAGAACCAACTGGCTTTGCATTGCTCAAACTGAACCTTTCTAATACCTTCTCGATATACTTCTCCTGTGACAACCAAATCTTCTTGTTTTTCCTATCACGAGAAATCTGCATGCCCAGTATTTACTTTGCTGGCCCCATGTCCTTAATTGCAAAGGACTCACTCAGTTCCTTCTTCAACCTGTCAATTGTATGCATATCTTTCCCAAGGATAAGCATATCATCAACATAAAGTAAGAGAATAATAAAATCCTCACCAAACTATTTGATGTACACACAATGATCTGAAGTCGTTCTTTTGTATCCATTTTCAATCATAAATGAATCAAACTTTTCGTACCACTATCTTGGAGCTTGCTTCAATCCATACAAACTCTTTCTTAACTTGCAGACAAAATTTTCTTTACCTTTGACTTTGAAACCTTCTGGTTACTCCATATAAATTTTCTCCTCCAAATCACCGTGAAGGAAAGTTGTCTTCACATCTAACTGCTCCACCTCCAAGTCCTGGCTAGCAGCAATACCTAGAGTAACACGAATAGAAGACATTTTAATAACAGGAGAAAAAATCTCTTCAAAGTCAATACCTTTCTTTTGACCAAAGCCTTTCACAACCAATCTGGCTTTGTACTTTGGTTGAAAACAATATTCTTGAGTCTTCAACCTGAAAACTCATTTGTTCTTCAAGGCCTTCATTCCCTGTGGAAGTTGCACCAAATCATATGTATGATTCTTGTGTAGAGTATCCATCTCTTCCTGCATAGCAACTAGCCACATTTTTTTCTGCTCACTTTCAACTGCTTCATGGTAACTCTATGGTTCACCTGCATCAATAAGCATCACATACTCATCTGCAGAGTATCTTTTGGAAGACTGACATTGTCTAGAAGATCTTCTCAATTGAGGTTCTGCGGGAAGCCGCTCCTCAACTTCTTCTTGCTCAACATGTCCTGCAAATAGATTAACATCTGGTTCTACACCATCTTCCTGCATATCTCCCCCATCACCCTGATATACTAGAGGAATAACTGGGTCATAATCTGCTAATCCTTCTGCAGAAGTCTTGGCTGGTGCCTCCTTTAAATCCTCAAGGGTTTGATCCTTAAAGAAGATCACATCTCTGCTTCTAAACACCTTCTGCTTTTTTGGATCCCAAAGCCTGTAACCAAATTGATCATGTGAGTAGCCAAGAAAAATACATTCTTTTGTCTTACCATCCAGCTTGGACCTTTCATTATCTGGAACATGTGCAAATGCATGACAACCAAACACTCTCAAATGCCTATAGGAAATATCTTTCCCTGACCATACATGCTCTACAACATCAGCATTTAGGGCTGTATAGGGAGATAAGTTGATCACATCAACTACAGTCCTTAGAAAAAGCTTGCAATCCCTTCTCGCTCATGTGTCCCAATCACCTATGCCACAACTCCATGCTAAAGTCTTTCTCTATAGCATTCAGTTGTTCACCACAAGCTTTAGCCTGCAACTTGTACAAAGTATGACATTTCTTTCCATTAGCTATAACAAGAGAACCCTTACTTAGTTTTCATTTCCCTCTGTGAAACCTGATATCATAGTCTTTCAACTGAAATTAGATTCAGCCTTAAGTCAACCACATGCCTTACATCCTTAAGCACCAACTTGTATCCAAGGTTGGTCTTTATGTGGATATCACTCATGCCAATGATGTCTGCTATGTCATGGTTGCCCATCTTGATAACACCAAAATTTTCAGACCTGTAGGTAGCAAAGAACTCCCTCCGTAGTGTAGCATGATAAGAAGCTCTTGTGTCGATTATCTACTTGAGATCCTAACACACAAGAAAAAATATCATCAAAAGGGGACAAAATCAAATAATCACCAACCTGCACTATAGCTGTGGTATTTTCTTTTGACTCTGTAGACTCCACTTCTTTTCCCTTTTTCTTGCTCTTCTTATGTTGCTTACATTGATTCTTATAATGTCCTTTCTCACTATAGTTATAGCAAACAATATCTTTCCTTGATCTTGAAAGGATCAAAAGGCACTAAGAGGGGGGGGTGAATTAGTGC